>PVJL010005214.1:0-112504 GCA_004026885.1 Lyroderma lyra | reverse complement strand
TGTGCACACATGGCCTTCCAAATGTCCATGTCTGTGCACACATGGCCTTCCAAATGTCCGTGTCTGTGCACACATGGCCTTCCAAATGTCCGTGTCTGTGCACACATGGCCTTCCAAATGTCCGTGTCTGTGCACACATGGCCTTCCAAATGTCCATGTCCATACACACGTGGCCTTCCAAATGTCGGTGTCTGTGCACAGATGGCCTTCCAAATGTCCGTGCACACATGGTCTTCCAAATGTCCGTGTCCGTGCACACATAGCTTTCCAAATGTCCGTGCACATGTGGTCTTCCAAATGTCCACGGCCAGTCCCTTACAGTACTCTGTGTGTACCAGGTACTTCATAAATGTTTGATTTCACTGGTAAAATCAAGGAAGTATCGACATACACCCATTCCTGGAAACCAGAGAGAAAGACTGTGAAAGGGTGACATTTCCTGGACCTCCTCTCCTTCCTTCTTGGCAGGCGGACCAGTTCGCTATTCCGCTTCCAGAAACAGCAAAGCTTCCCTGACCAGATCAGATGCCACCATCCTTCTCTCCTCCAACGTCAACCCCTTCCTCCGAGAACCAGGCGGGCTAGGGCTGAACATAACGAAGGACTGTCTTCGAGGATCCACTCGGAAGCGAGAAACATACCCACATGTCCTCGGCCTGTCTTCTCATGCTGTTCAAGACTCACGCTGGGACAATTTTCAGGAGGGCGCCTTTTCTTTCTCAAATCCACTTTGCCCCCTCCCCAGATTGCTGGTTTATTCTTGTTTTTAGGGGGCAGGGTTAGCATGCAAATTGTCCTGTTTACTTAAATGAAACCAAACTTGGGGTCTCTGAAGTCAGCTGGTGTCACATAGAACAGGGACAGTGAGCAGACAGGTCTGTCATTCTTTGCTGCTTCCGGGCCACCCGACAGGCCACCCCATGCCCTGGACCTGGTCAATAAGCCCCAAATTACCCAAGCCCAATATGGTTTATTTTAATGAACCAGACTTTTCAGACACTGTTCTCCAGAAACATATGGAAGTATAATCAAAAGGGATAAACATAAAATCTGACCAGCCATTCCCGGGCTTAAGTTCTGTCCTTAGGAGTTCATTTAAAACAGGCTTTTATTACTCTTCAAGGCTATCCCTACCATGAATCCTGCAGGCAGGGTTGCTTATTTTTGGCTAATGGGAATTTTATAGCCAAACCATTTCCTCAATCCCAAGAGAAAGACTCAGAGCCATGAACTGAGTTCTTTAAGAGTGGTGTGTGCCCCTTGCCATAGATTCCTTTCCACAGCTTCTTTGTTTTGTTTTCCAATTCGGAATTACATCTATGATTGAAATGAAATCATCGACAATAGAAAAATAAACATTAGAAAACTATTTTACATAATTTTTATGGCTTTATGAATAAAAGCCCAAATATGCAGCAATATCAGATGAGGACAGATGGCTTGAAAATTCAACTCACTTCACCAATATAAAGGAACACAAAATCTCCATGTGACTTACTTGGATTTCAAATCTACGTGGTTTATTAAAGACTATAAAGTGATGAAATTGTGGTTTACAGAACCAATCTCATAACTTCACAGGATTATAATACATACACTATCTGGCATTGGTATTAAGCTAATAAAAAAGGTTCTATGAGCCATAAATAACTTAGGATTCTAGTCAGTAAAATATGCTTTCAAACGTTTAAAATAATTAATACAATCACGGAAATACACAATATACGCATTGAGGGAGACAAGTACGTGTGGCAACTTTTCAACGTGAGCCACATCGCCCACGACTCCTGCATGTGATCTGTTGTTGCCATAAAGACTTCTGAAGGTGGGGGGTTTCCACCTTTGGGCTGAACCAGCATTGTGGCACCCCATTCTTCCCTCAGCACCCCACTGTCAAATAGCCAACATCCCCTGCTTCTCCATTTTCACTTCTCCAGGCAAAAGAGAAAGAACGAAGCTGAGCTTGTCCTGAGCAGAAATGAGAAGACGAAGAGATGGGGGAGACGGTCCCGTGAAGTCGGACGACTGGTTTTCCGATGCAGGCGGGGGACAGTCACTGAGGCCATTGCCAAAGGTGAGTTCCAAAATCTGTTTGCCCTGACATTACATGAGGAATCCTCCAACGGGAGGGAAGGAAAGAGAGAAAATGGACATCACTGCATCATTATTACAGGTGAGGCACTGTACTTGGAGTTTTCTCGTGTGACTTAATGTTACTCACGTAAATGAACTCCGGGACAGAACATGTTTTAACCCGTTTTTGAAATGAGGAAACCAAGATTCCCAAAAGCTAAATTACTTTGTCCAGGTCACACAGCCCTCCCTCTCCTTTTATTATCTTACTCCAAAATCCATGCTCCACTCATTATCTGGGTCCTGCCTGGCACCTAGAAGAAGCTCAGAAAGTAGTAGTTTTGAAAGCAAAAATTAATTCTCAAAACTACCGCTAGGCAGAAGAGGGGGTGCCGCCTGTCAGTGACACCTTACCGTCATGTTCCAGTCACACCTAACAAGCAATACGATAAAGTAAACTGCAGGTTCCATGGCCAAAGAGGCAAGACTTGGTTTTGTGGATTTATGTTTAAACTTTTCTGAATGCCTGTCAATCATGCTAGGCCTTGGGCCTTCTGACATCATGAATCAACACATAATAAGACATTAATAGATCAGATTCAAACATCGAAGGTTAGATTTATGCGTTTGTCAAAATAGGAACGTGTTCTACAACTTGGGGGTGGGGTGGGGGCATAGTAATAGCCTAAGAAAGTAAAATTTATTTGAAGACAACAAAACAACCAACAACCTCACAGACTAAATTCTGGTGGCTACAGACAAAGAGCCATGAACGGAACCCCCAGTTTCCCCAGAGGTTTTGCAAAGACACCAGTGAAAATCTCTTTGAGGAATATAAAGAAGAAATGAGTTATGTACCACAGACATGTGAAATGCCATTTTGTGTGATCAGCGCATTTGCCTGGCACAATTTTTACACTTTGGGAAGCATGTTACACAGATGTAACTTTTATGGTGGATGAAATAGGATGTTTAGGGCTCATTGCAAAAAAATAAGTCAGAAATATCTTACCACATCCCTTTTTCTCATAGTTTTTATTTTGAAATAATTATAGATTCACCAGAAAGTACAAAAATATACAGGGAGAAATAGACAGGGAGATTCCACACACCTTTCACCCAGCCTTCTTTTTATATTACTATAGTACAGTATCGGAATCAAGAAATTGCCCTTAGTACAGTCTACAAAGCTTATGCAGGTTTTACTGGTTTTACATGCACGTGTGTGTGTGTGTACGCGCGCATGTGCAGTTGCATGCAGTTTTGTCACATGTGTAGATTTGTGCAACCAATCAACATACAGAACTGTACCGTCGCCATGAGGCCCTCCCTCTCAGGCTCTTCATTCATAACCACACATCCCTGAGCCCTGACGACCACTAACCAGCTCTCCATCTCTCTAATTCTGTTATCCAAAAAGGTCATACAACTGGAATCCTACAGCATGTACCATTTGAGATTCACTCTTTTCTCTCAGAGTAATTCTTCCGAGAGTCATCCAAGTTGCTGCATGAATCCATGGTGTGTCCCTTTTCACGGCTAAGTAGTGATCCACATTGTGGATGTACCACAGTTTGTTTAACCATTCACCCACTGAAGGACGTCTGTGTTGCTTTAGGGGTTTTTTGTTCATTGGTTTGTTTTGCTGGTGGGGTTTTTTGCCTATGATGATTAAAGCTGCTATGAACATTCGTGGATGGGATTTTGAATGGACACAGGTTTTCATTTTACTGAGATAAATACCCAAAAGTGCACATGCTGGGTGTATGGTACGTGTATGTTTAGCTCTTTGCCATACTGGTTTCCAGAGTGACTGAACCAACCGACACTTTCACCAGCGATATATGAGAGATTTTCCACATCTTCAGCAGCACTGGGTGTTACCGCACTATTTTTTTTTATCCATTTTGATAGGTGGGGAGAAATATCATACTGTGGTTTTGATTTGCATTTTGCTAAAGGCTAAGGATGTTAAATATCTTTTCAGGTGCTTTATCGCCATCTGCATTTACCATTTGGTAAAATCTCTTCACATCTTTTTCCCATTTTCTAATTAGACTTTTTTCTTTCTTTACAAGGTCTTCCACCAAGCAATTTGTTTTTTATTTTGATGAGGTCTAATGCATCCATTTTTCCCTTTTGTGGACAGTGCCTCGCCCAACGCTAGGTCCCAAAGATTTTCTCCTACATTCTTTGTATACATGTCTTACAGGTTTGTGTTTCACATTAAGGCCATTATCAATTTTGAGTTAATTTTTAATACATGAGGTTTAGATCATGTTTAGTTTTGCCTATGGACATCTAATTTTTCCAGCACCATATGCTGAAAAGGTTAAATCTTCTTCCACTGAATTGCTTTGGAACCTTTGTCAAAACCGGACTCATACAGTTGTATGAGTCTATTTCTGGGTTCTCCATTCTGTTGCACTGATCTATGTGTGTGACCCTCTGCCAACACCACACTGTCCTTATTACTGAGCTGTTAGGTCTTGACTTTGGGTAGACTGACTCTTCCCACTTTTATTCCTGTTTCACAAAATTGCTTTAGTTATTCTAGGTTCTTTGCATTTTTATACAAATTTTAGAATAAGCTTGTGTATATTTACAAAATACGCCTACTGGGCAAATCCCTTTTTATACCACTTTTTAAATGATGTGTATGGGGAAATCAGGCTGGATGCACACGGCACCCAGGAGCCCCTCCCACTGCCTAGGTTTGCCAGGTCCACTTTGGGGAAGCATTTTGTCACAAAGCAGACCAGGGACTAAGGATATCCCTAGGGGGCCTGTAAAAATGCAGATTCTGGAGTCCACCCTTTTCCTCTAATCTGCCACCTCCTCCACGTGGGCTTTTTCCTAGAATGTCTGAGCTGAGCCTTAGTGGCTGGGGGTGGTTTCAGAACTGTGGCCAGCAGAAAGGGTGTCTGATTAAACAGCCCAACAAATCTGAGGTCTTCTGGGAGGCTGTGCATGGCCCCCTCTGATCTCATGCCATGAAAACTTCCCCCTTTCTAAAACAGGATAAAACTGAAGACCTTAACCTATGGGCAGAAGCAGTGGAAGAGCCTTCCAGTTACCTGACAAGAAAAGCAGTCACCGATGGGTGCGATCGTACTCAGAGAGGAACGAGGAGAAATCTCCACCAACAGATGAGCCCCTGCCTCATCCAATGTGGAGCTGAAGGGAGACAGGTACTCACCAGGAGTTCTGCCCTGTCAGCCTCTTGAACATCCTCAGTCAGAGGAACCATGGATCTCTGGATTTCAGTTTGTCCAGACAGGCTTACCTCATACAATTGTGTACCACTGGCTAGTGATATTTGTTAAAAAGAAGAAAAATACTGAACACCTGACAAATACCTAGTAGCACACAGCTAATGTTTAACAATCAGCTCCAGAAGAGACAAAAGCCCTGGTTTTGCAGTGTTTTCCAGTTTCCAAGGTGTAAATACTCCCTCCATGGTTAATGTCACACTACCAATATATCACTGAACAGAGTTGAGGAGGTAAGTACTCCAGCACACCACTGTACACAGAACTAATTATTTTAACGTTAGAGGCTGTTGGGTCTGTGAGATCTTTTCTCTTCCTTGACTAGAGTTTAGAGTATTTTATTGGCATCAGGGGTCATGCAGTTTATTCTATTACACTATGTAAGAAAACCAGCAGGCACATCTTTTCTTTTCTTTTTTTTAAATTCATTTTTATTGTTAGACTTATTGGGGTGACATCTGTTAGCAAGGATTACATAGGTTTCAGGTGTACAATTCTACAGTGCATTGTCATCTTGTTGTATAATAAGTTCACCACCTAATGTGACTTCTCTTTCCATCACCTTATATTTAGCTTACCCCCTCCTCTCCCACCCCCTCCCCTTTCTCCCCTCCCTAACCCACTCGTCCCCAAATAAACATTAAACTATTGATTGTGTCCATGGGTTGTTTGTTTGTTCATTTCTTTTTTCTTTGCTTTCAGTTTTATATTCCGCATTTGAGTGAAGTCATACAATTCCTTGTTTTTTCTGTCTGGCTTATTTCACTTAGCATGGTGATCTCCAGGTCCATCAATTTTGTCACAAATGGCAATATTTCATCTTTTCTTATAGCTGAGTAATATTCCATTGTGTATATGTACCACAGCTTCTCTATCCAGTCATCTGTCGCAGGGCACTTTGGTTGTTTCCATGTTTTGGCCACTGTGAACAGCGCTGCGATGAACATCGGGGTACATAAGTCTCTGCAGACTAAGATTTTCAAGTCTTTCGGGTAGATCCCCAAAAGGGTGATTGCTGGGTCAAATGGTAACTCCATTCCCAATTTTCTGAGGAACCTCCACACTGTCCCCCACAGTGGTTGTACCAGTTTGCACTCCCACCAGCAGTGTACCAGAGTTCCTTTGTCCCCACATCCTCTCCAGCACTTGTTACTCCTTGTCTTGTTGGTAACAGCCATTCTCACAGGTGTGAGGTGATATCTCATTGTGGTTTTGATTTGCATTTCCCTGATAGCTAATGAGGATGAGCATTTTTTCATATGTCTGCTGGCCATTTGTATTTCTTCGTGGGAGAGTGTCTGTTTAGTTCTTCTGCCCACTTTTTAATTGGGTTGTTTGTTTTTTGTTGTTAAGTCTTATTAGTTCTTTATATATTTTAGATATTAGACCCTTATCTGATGCATTATTTGTGAATATTTTCTCCCATTCAGTTGGCTGTCTCCTTGCCTTGTTGATGGTTTCTTTTGCTGTGCAGAAGCTTTTTAGTTTGATATAATCCCATTCATTTATTTTTGCTTTTACTTCCCTTGCCTTTGAGGACAGGTTCATGAAGTCTTCCTTTAGTCCTAGGTCTATAAGTTTAGTACCAATGTCTTCTTCTATACAGCTTATTGTTGCAGGTCTGATATGAAGGTCTTTAATCCATTTTGAGTTAATTTTTGTATATGGAGAGAGTTCACTGCTCAGGTTCATTCTTTTGCATATGTTTTTCCAGTTTTCCCAGCACCAACTACTAAAGAGGCCATCTTTTCCCCATTGTATGTTTTTTGCTCCTTTATCAAAAATTATTTGCCCATAAACTTGTGGGTTTATTTCTGGGTTTTCAGTTGTATTCCATTGGTCTCTATTTCTGTTCTTCTGCCAGTACCAAGCTGTTTTGACTATTGATGCTTTGTAATATAAATTGAAGTCAGCGAATGTAATGCCACCAGGTTTATTCTTCTTATGTAGTATTGCTTTGGCAATTCACGGTCTTTTATGGTTCCATATAAATTTACTAATTCTTTTATCTATTTCACAAAAGTATGATTGTGGGATTTTGATGGGTATTGCATTAAATCTGAGATTGCTTTGGGCAAAATGGCCATTTTAACAATGTTAAGTCTTCCTATCCATGAACAGGGGATATTTTTTCACCTCTTAAAGTCTGTTCCAATTTCTTTCAAAAGTGTCTTATAGTTCTCTGTGTATAAGTCTGTCACGTTCTTTGTTAAGTTAATTCCCAGGTATTTCATTCTTTTTGTTGTGATAGCAAAGGGAATTGACTCCTTCATTTCTTTTTCTGTGGATTCGTTGTTTGTATAAAGGAATGCTGTTGATTTTTTTACATTGATTTTGTATCCTGAGACTTTACTATATTCGTTTATTGTTTCTAGTAGTTTCCTGGTGGAATCTTTGGAATTTTTTATATAAAGGATCATGTCATCTGCAAATAGTGACAATTTGACCTCTTCTTTCCCAATGTGGATACCTTTTATTCCTTTCTCTTGCCTGATTGCTGTGGCTAGAACTTCCAGTAGTATATTAAATAGCAGTGGTGACAGGGGACATCCTGTCTTGTTCCTGATTTTAGGGGAATAGGCTTCAGCTTTTCCCCATTCAGTATGATATGAGCCGATGGTTTGTCATATACGGCCTTTATTATGTTGAGATACTTTCCTTCTATACCTATTTTATTTAGTGTTTTGATCATAAATGGATGCTGTATCTTGTCGAAAGCTTTTTCTGCATCAATTGAAATGACCATATGGTCTTTATCTTTGATTTTGTTTATGTGGTGTATCACATTGATTGATTTTCATATGTTGAACCATCCTGTGCTCCTGGGACGAATCCTACTTGATCATGATGTATGACCTTTTTGATGCATTGTTGTATTCTGTTTGCTAATATTTTGTTCAGGATTTTTGCATCTGTGTTCATCAGAGATATTGGTCTATAGTTTTCTTTTTTTGTGTTGTCTTTGCCAGGCTTTGGTATTAGGGTAATGTTGGCTTCATAGAATGAGTTAGGAAGTATTGCTTCCTCTTCAATTTTTTGGAAGAGTCTGAGGAGGATAGGTGTTAATTCTTCTTTGAATGTTTGGTAGAACTCGTTGGTGAAACCATCTGGTCCAGGGCTTTTGCCTTTAGGGAGATTATGGATAGTCGTTTTAATCTCTTCGCTATCGATTGGTCTATTTAGATTATCCAGTTCTTCTTGGTTCAGTCTGGGTAGGCTATAAGTTTCTAGAAACTTGTCCATTTCTTCTAGGTTGTTAAATTTAGTGGCATAAAGTTCTTCATAATATTTTCTTATAATCCTTTGTATTTCTGTGGTATCAGTGGTAATTTCTCCCCTTTCATTTCTAATTTCGGATATTTGTGTCCTTTCCTTTCATCCTTTGATTAGTCTAGCCAGGGGTTTGTCAATTTTGTTGACTTTCTCAAAGAACCAGCTCTTCGTAATATTAATGTTTTCTATTGTCCTTCTGCTCTCTAATTGGTTTAGCTCTGCTTTAATTTTTATTATTTCTTTCCTTCTGCTGACTTTGCGTTCTGTCTGCTCTTCTTTTTCTAGTTCTTTAAGATGGGATGTTAAGATGTTTTCTTGTGATTTTTCTTGTTTCTTAAGATAGGCCTGTAATGATATAAATTTCCCTCTTATTACCGCTTTCGCTGTGTCCCAATAATTCTGATACGTTGTATTTTCATTGTCATTAGTTTTTATATATTTTTTAATCTCATCTTTTATTTGTTGTTTTATCCAGTCCTCTTTTTTTATTGGGGTGACATCTGTTAGCAAGGATTACATAGGTTTCAGGCATACAATTCTACAGTGCATTGTCAACTTGATGATAATTTTTATTAAGCTGTTGTTTAATCTCCATGTATATGTGTTTTTTTCTGCTTTCCTTTTACAGTTGATCTCCAATTTCAAAGCTTTGTGGTCTGAGAATACACTTGGTAGCTATTTTTGTTTCCCAGCATGTGATCTATCCTTGAGAATGTTCCATGTGACTAGAAAAGAAGGAATAGTCTCCTTTTGCTGGATGAAGTGTCCTGTAAATGTCAATTATGTCCAATTGCTGTAATATGTCATTTAGAGCTGATGTTTCCTTATTTATTTTCTGTTTGGATGATCTGTCCATGGCTGTCCATAGCAGGGTGTTTAAGTCTCCCACAATGATTGTGTATTCATCAGTTTCTCCTTTCAAATCTGTTAGTAGTTTCTTTGTATATTTTGGTGCTTCCTGGTTGGGAGCATATATATTAATTAGTGTCAAGTCTTCTTGTTGTTGTATTGTGCCTTTTATCATTATGTAATGACCATCTTTGTCTTTTACTATCTTTTTTAACCTGAAGTTTATTTAATTAGACATTAGTATGGCAACTCCTGCTTTTCTCTGGTTACCATTTGCAGTACTGTTTCCCATCCTTTCACTCTGAGTCTGTGTTTGTCCTTATGGCTGAGGTGTGTTTCTTGGAGACAGTATATGGATGGGTTCTGTTTTTTAATCCAGTCTGCTACTCTGTGTCTTTTTATTGGTGAGTTCAGTCCATTAACATTTAGATCGATGATCGATATGTGAGGATTTCCTGTGGCCATTACTTATTTCTTTGGTTTTTTTTAAATTTTTGTTTCTTTCTTGTTGCCCCAACTTTGTTCCATTTTCCCTGATGTTTTGTTTCAGGTCGAAGGGCCTCCTTCAGTATTTCTTGGAGTGCTGGCCTCGTGCTGGCAAGTTCCCTCAGCTTCTGTGTGTCTGAGAAGGTCTTTATTCCACCTTCATATCGGAAAGATAATTTTGCTGGATAATTTATTCTTGACTGTAAGTTCCTCTCTTTTAAATTTTTGAATATTGGATTCCACTCTCTCCTGGCTTGTAGAGTTTCTGCTGAGAAATCTGATGCCAGCCTGATGGGTTTTCCTCTAAAGGTTATAGTTCTTTTTTCCCTGGCTGCCTTGAGAATTGTCTCTTTGTCTTTAGTTTGGGACATCTTTAGTACCATGTGTCTTGGAGAAGATCTGTTAGGGTCCAGGTATCTAGGGGACCTGTTTTCTTCTTGAACTTGGGGTTCCAGATCTTTCCATAGGTTTGGAAAGTTCTCATCTACTAGTTGTTTGAGTGTGCTCTCTGTAGAATGCTCTATCCCTTCTTCTATTCCTATTATCCTGATGTTGTTTTGTCTCATGGAGTCAGATAGTTCTTGCAGAGTTCTTTCAATCCTTTTGGTTCTATATTCCTTCTCTTCCTCTTTCTGAGCTGTTTCCATGCTGTGATCTTCGATATCACTAATTCTTTCCTCCATCTGGTTGGCCCTGTTTCCTACGACAGTTATTTCATTTCTCACTTCTTTTATTGTATTATTTATCTCTCGCATTTCCATCTCAATCTTCCTTATGTTTTGAAATTCTTTGTTAAATCGTTCCTTTTGTTCATGGAGTTCCTTTCTTATGTCATTCATCTCCTTTTTTATGTTGTTTATCTCAGCCATGGTGCTCTGCCAGTATGTTTTCATTTCTCTCAGAGCCTTTAGAATGGCGACTTTAAATTCTCTGTCACTTAATTCAGAAACTTCTAGGTCTAAGAAGCTGTCTTGATAAATTTCCTGTTCTTTCTGAGGCGTTTTAGTTTTTAAGGAATTCATCCTGTCTGCTGGGTTCTTCCTCTTTGACATGAGGGCGTTATGTTCAGGAGCCCAGATTGGTACTTTTGTGGTGTCTTGCTATAGGGCAGACACAAGGTGGCACTGGGGGGGCAAGTTTTGGGAGAGAGGGGGGTTGTTTATTTCTTATTTCTGGTCTCCTGCTACGTTTGGTGTCGGTGCACATCTATCATGGTCCCTCTGCTTCCTGTAGTTAGTTAGTTGGTTGGGGAGGCTGCAGGAAAGGGGAGAGGCCAACACAAGGCACACTGGGGCAGCTCCATCTTCTGCCCTATGCTGGGGAAGCTGGGTGATGCGTGATGTGAGCCAAAGCTGCTCCTGCTGGCTGGGGCGAATGCTATCAAATCCACCTTTCTTCCCGGGCCTGCTTCCGCAGCCAAATGTTGGGGCAGAGTCTGCAGGCTCACACTGCTTTTAGGACCCTGGGGCGCACGAGCAGGCATGCACACAAGTCCGAAGCTGTGGGTCTGACCCTGCGGTAGGAAGGCAGCCGGCCCGCCTCTGCAACAGGCTGGGAACAGGAGCCGCAGCCCCGCACAGGAGCCACGCACGCGGCGCCAGCAGCCGGTCGGCCTCTGCAGCGGGCCGGGAATGGAAGCTGCAGCCCTGCGCAGGCGTTGTGCGTGCCTGTGCTGTCGGTCCCAAGGGAGCCTAGAGCCAAGGTGTCGTTTCTGCAGTTCAGAGTGTTTGCTCAGCCCTGCTACCACTCAAAAGTTCCAGAGGCTGGCTCCCAAGCTCTGTCCCCAACTCGCCGCTCCAAATACCAGCTCCCCAGCCTAGCTCCCCAATGGACTCCCAACTGTTCTGCCACTTTGCTAGGGCTTTTCCTCTTGTCGCCCCTTGGCCTCTCCCCTCCCATGCACTGCAGCCAGCCGCAATCTGGTCCTGTTGCAATCTGTCTCTGCTCCCTCCCCTCTCTCCCGCTCACCCGCTTCTCTCCAAACACCTTTAGGTGTTTACTTGCGATGCGTGGATTTCTCAGCTGCCATTTTTGCCACAGAGGGTCCTCTTTCTTGGCTCCTGGGTAGCCATTTAATTGTGTTTTCTGGGAGAGGCTTTAGGGACCTCCTCTCCAGTCACCATCTTGTCCTCCTCCCTCGGCACATCTTTTCAGTTATGACATTATATCTGGCCCTCCTCCTCCTAAACTGAGTCTATACAAATTTATAATTTAACCAGGAGAATATTCATTCCAGTGGCTCCCAAGCCTGTTTAACATCAAAACCACCTGAGGGATAATTAAGAATATAGATGCCCACTGGGAACAACCCAAATGTCCACTGATAGGTGAATGGGTAAACAAAATATGGCATGTGCCATACAATGAAATATTATTCAGCCTTAAAAAGGAATGAAGTGATGGTACATGCTATAACATGAATGAACCTTGAATGCATTCTGTTAAGTGAAATAACCCAGATACTAAAGAACAAATATTGTATGACTCCACTTATACTTGGCCAAGGTCAAGTCTCTACAAGTGGCCGAGTAGGGAATTGATTCCACATCGAATTCCAAGTCCAGTCTCCTTTGACTTCATTCTTCAAATAACTGAGGTTGTTGGGACTGTCCTCCAATGCACTGGCCCCAAAGCACAGAAGGGTCCCTGTCTGAATGCCTGAAAACATCACCCTGGCTTTTGTATTTAGCCCCTCACTGTGACCTTGCTTCTCGATGTCTGAAGTTGTTAACTTTGTATTCATATCTTCATCAAGGTAGCCCTACTGCAGTCCCCATGCCCAAAAAATCAAAATCTCCAAGTACATTTTTCAGTCTGATTCCTCGGCCTGTCCCAGATACGCCTCAGAGAATGCTCAGACATCCTTACGTAGTCGGAAGGACTGCCTCATGTGTTAAATAAACATCAGTGGTTGATGCCCAAGCATGTTTGCAGATAAACATCTTGAGCCCTTTCACCACCAAGCTCCTAGAAACACAATTAGCTGACTCTATGGTAAATAAACTCATCAGTGTGAAGGAGTCACTCAAGTTCATGGACATACCAATGAACTTTGTTCACTTTCATTATCTCATTAGTCCTGTTCAGCGTGAGCCTTGCTAGCAGACAGACTCCTAAGGCAAATGTACGCTAGCTCTCATGATGAGATTCCTCTTGAAAAGAGAACCCAGAACATTTGATCTCTAAAATAAGTGCCCACTTCGGAAGAGACTGAAATTTTTCACTCATCAAAGCCCAACAAGAAGGGTTATAATTGCAGCACGATGATCATTTTAAAAATAATAAACAGGTGTGTGTACTCTCATGCAACTTCATAAACAGATACAAGTCATACACACAGATACACTTTCAATTTTGCAGTTGCCAAAGCTCACCAGCAAATTGGAGAGACTCTAGACAGAGATTGGGGGTTCCTGTGTCAAATCATTTCTTTCCTGTAGTTTCTGATGATGCACCTCAACTTTCCACTTGCAACACCCAGCTTTGTTTTTCTCGGTGTGATACACTCCATGAAACAATGCCAATAGAAGCCTCAGAGGAGATGAGAATGTTTAGATTCCAAAACATTTGGGGATGATAAGCATCAGTGTGATTTCATTCCCACAGTGAAATAGAAGACAGGAGCAGGGGGGAACAGTTTTCAAGTGCAGAGCGGTTTACTCTGCACGGCGGGCACGTTGCAGGCAGTCACGGAACAGCTTTAAGAGCAGCTGCACGAAACTCAAAGCCAAATTAAAGGTGTTTTATGTGGTGCTATAACAGGAAGAAGATAATTACATTAAAATGATGGTAACTAGAAAAATCTGAAGTCATCATTGCATAACATTATAACTTTGCATAGTACAGTGCAAGATCTTCTAAAAATTACATTTAGGTTATCACTGTGTCTCTTAGTAGTGAAAAATACTTCAGCCACTACCACGTGAAAATACACTTAGGCTGTGATGATTTTAAGGATTTTTGTAACCTCTATGGAATTTCGGTGAAGAAACAGTGAAGTATCAGGAGCTAGGGCTGGTTTATAGACATCCAGTCATTCTTCATTCCTACTTATCCACTCTCATTCTCTCCCTACAATTCTCACTCAGCCCTTTTTTAAGCCCTGCAGAATTCCAAGAAGGACTTAAGATGTGTCAAAATGTACATGGCTCAGTAGTAATACACTAAATATACAGCTGACTTCATGAAAAACATACTAAACCAGAAAGACAAGAATCTGGTCCCAATTTTCCTATCCTTTTCCTACTCCCCTTTTCCCACCAGTATATATTCCCAGTAGGATATTCTACTACCTCGTGCCAAGCACAATGATCATGGTGGAGAATACTATAGTCCCTGCCCGCGCAGAACCTCCAGTTTAGTGGAAGTTACAGAAAATCAGAATGTTCAGTCACAACCATGCCAAGTGTGAAGGAGAGATCCTTCTATGGCAAGTCACCACGGGGGCCAGGAAGTTACATCTAAAGGGACAGGCAAAGAAAAGATAAAAGTTGACTCGCTGACCTGGGGTAGAACAGCAGCCCATGTAGAGGGAACAGTACGTGCAAAGCCCCGTGGCAGGAACAAGATGTAGACTACTGGGAGATGCAAAAGGAAGGCTCCTCCCTGGAGGACCAAGAGAAAGCTAGAGGGACAAGCAGGAGTCAGACCTTGCAGATGTGGGGTGTGGTGGTCATCAGGAGAATATCTCTGCTAGCACTGACTGGGTGCACTGAGCCATAAGTGATCGTCTAGCTTTAAGTGACATTCTCCATAGATGCTTCTACCTGCCACATATCCCAGAGGTGCTCTGAGTATGGCTGATGGAATTCTAAGATGGTCCCCACGGTTTCCACTCCCCAGTACCCACCTTGGGTAATCCCCTGCCCCTGAGCATGAACAAGACCTGTGAATGTGATGCATGTCACTCCCACAATTAGGTTATGTCGCATAGCAAAGATGAAGAGATTCTTCAGGTGTAATTAAGATTCGTGACCAATTTGACTTGGAGTTATTAAAGAGGAAAGTTATCTTGAATGGGCCTGACCTAATAGGTGAGCCCTTAGAACAGGTGTCTAGGTCAGAAGGACATTCTTCTGAAGAAACAAGCCATCCCACAGCTACAAGGAACTGAATTCTACCAACAACAACGGAAGGTTGGAAGGTGATCTTGAGCCTCTGATGAGACTCAGCCCTAGCTGAGCTTGTCTGTAGTCTTGTGAGACCCAGCTAAGCCATGGTTTAGAATCCTAAACCATGGAAATGTTGTGATAATAAATGCGTGTTATTTTAGGCCACTAAGTTTGTCATAACTTGTCATGCACCCATTGAAAATTAATAGCCTGAGCATCAAATAGCTGAAGGCAGCTCTGTTAGGTTGGTGGCCACTGGAGAGGACACCCAATGTGCTGATATGACCAAGAGGCCCATGGCTGATTGCCCCAATGTGTATATGATACGGGGAGGACCCCAAAAACCCAGAATTTATTTATAAAAAAATTGTGTATTTATTCTTTTATGTCTAAACTTCAGTCACCTTCCAAGTACTCTCTGTTTGATGCACTACACCTATCGAGTTGCTTCTTCCACCGCTCAGGACAGTTTCTGAACTTGTCGATTGTGATACCTTGTCGTGCTCCTGCCGTTTTTTGTTTCACCTCTTTCACATCAGCAAAATGCTTCCCTTTGAGGATGTTCTTCATTCAGGGAAACAAAAATAAAAAGTCATTTGGGGTAAAATCAGTTATATAGGGAGGGTGGGGCACAGGGGTCATGCTGTTTTTGGTCAAAAACTGCTGAACACTTAGCACGCTGTGGGCAGGTGCGCTGCCATGCTACACGTTGTTCATGTAAATCATCCGTCATGAAATGAGCAAACGTGTTAGAAGAGTCCCCAAAAATATATCACTGAAGCTGAACGCAGCCTCTCACAACAGTGCCAGCTGGTACGCGGATGCAAATGGGCTCCTGGAAGACTCACCTAGCGGGGAGGCCTGTACTACAAGGGGCCCGCCCTCCACAAGATAATTCTGGATTTTTGGGGGTCCCCCCTCCTACAACAGGGATACCAGGGCCACTGCTTTCCTTCGCCACAATGAGGAACAGTCTCAACTTGCCCACTTTAGAAAAGTGAAAACTGATGCACCCCAAGTCAGCAGCAAGCCTTGAGCACCTAATCATCTAATAACTTAAAGGCAACCACAAACTCTCTGTTTAAACTGCCTTCCAAAATCCTACGGAATCTCAAAAACAGAGGCCCTGAATAAATGGACTGGGACAAATCTGACAGGAAAAATTGATTCCTGTTTTAAGTTTTCTTACTAGTTTCAACAACGAAAACAGATTTTTGTAAAGTATGATTTTAATGTTCACACAATCTTTTCAAACAAATAGGGTCATTTTAATTTAAATGCCAGAATAGCCTGGTTTATATTAGGGGAATCCCAACAACGAAATATAACATTTTATACATCTTTCTTCAGTTAGAGGAAAAGGAGGACAAAAGACAAACCCTGCTAGTTTTAATTTTGTTTTGTTTTATTTTCCTTGTCTTTAAAGACATATTAACAACCCCCACCCAACTTCCTGAGCCTGGGTAGACAACATTAGTCATACTCTTTAACTGTTACAGTCGTTACCACTTAAAATACATACGCAGGCATTCCATAATCTAACCATATTCACGAAGAAACACATTACAAGTTGTCTTAAGCTCAAAATCATGGGACATGTAACAGCCGCTCTGAAAATGAGTAGTTCAACGCTGGGAATGTCTTTCAGAGCGACTCACTTTTCCACGGTGTTTTGACTGATGGGTCAGTCTCAGCTTTAAAACATCTAGGAGTAAAGCTGGCAGAGACTTCTACATGGTTGGAAACAAAAGACACATGCACTATTGCCGAGGCTGGCTCTGGAGGGACCTCTAAGAATCCAGTAAATGGCTGTCTCCAGGAAAGGGTGCAAGGTGGCTAGGCACAAGCATGGATGCAAGCCCCGCTTCTTCTACAGATCGAGCGTGTCCAACCCATGGCCTGGGATACCTTCAAATGAGGCCCAATACAAATTCACAGATTTCCTTAAAACATTATGAGATTGTTTTGCTCCTTTTTTTTTTTTTTTTTTTTTGCTCTTCAGCTATTGTTAGTGTTAGAGGATTTTGTGTGTGTGGCCCAAGACAATTCTTTCTCCAATGTGGCCCAGAGAAGCCAAAAGATTGGACACTACTGCTACATTTAAGTGTTTGAATGTATGAAAAATACTATGAGACCAGGCACACACATACTCACAAAAGAGGAAAGCTCAGCTAAATTATCTGTCTCACTGGGGCACTGCTGCAGCATCAAGAGTCGTGGACACAAAAGCGGAAACAAAAATTAAGGTAGGAGGTTCCCCAAAAATGTCAGTAAGAAAAGTCACCGCCTCCTAAGCTACATGTCCTCAATCATCTCAGCAAAGCTTCTCTGCCCACATACTTCCTTTGAGACTGCTGGTCTACCCAGGCTACAAGGCGCGATCCTGCGGGCCACCCGATGCCGATGCCTCTGTCACTCCATTCTCCAGAGCCCTCCTAGCTCTGCCAGTCTCTCCTCCCTCCTTCTGACCTCGCAGGTGCTGTGACACCAGGAAGAAGTGGCAGCCTGCAGAGTACGGGCCCTGTACCTCCTCACCACTGTGTAATCTTAAAAAACATCAATTCCGAAAGCATCGTGTTTCCCCATCTGTTAGATCAGCTTAACTACCACCTCAGAGCTGAGTAACACCTGAGCTGTCTGCACACGTAGGCACACGGTGGTGAGTTCGCGAACTTAACTGTCAGGTTTTTGGCACAACGACAGCTCTGACAGCCATTCCAGAAAGAGTTCCAAAATGGCTTTGAAGGGTCAACTGGGCGCTAGCATCGATGCACAGCTTCCCCAGGGGAGGACTTCGAAGGTGACCGTAGTGACATTCAGCAGTGAGGGAGGCAGCGCTTTTTCTGGGATGAGTTCGCGAAATTGATTGTCCGACCTCACATATAAAAGTGAGCCCAATCCTCTTAGGATTCTTGACACATGTTGTGCTCTCTAATCTTATTCATCAGAACCTGGGATGACTGTCCTGATTTTGGAAACCAAGGTAGAAATACTTATATTTTTCCTTCCTTTCCTTTTCTGAGACATCATAGGACATTTTTTTAAAAAATCAAACATAAAAGTTAAACTATGTAGAATGCAACCCATGGAATCAGAACCCATTGAAAAACAAGGCGTCTCACAGAGAAATCAAAGACAAGACTGTGGGAAACAAACACTACTTGACAAATGAAAGACTGTTTTCTCACATCTTTCATTAAGGTGTTGTGGACTATTAATACTTTCTGTTCTATATGAACAAAGAGGATGGAACTTGATCTATAACTACTTGAAACCACCTTATTTGCTTATGACCCACTAATAACAAACATATCAGAAAAGCTGCTCAAACCGTCGATTCGACTCCCGATGGTCTCATGTATTTTCATCAAATGACACTGAATTTTTCAAGTTAGATGAATTTTTTGCACAGTAGTTAGGTATTTGGGTAAAAATTTATAACCATTATTAGCTTAAAATAATCTGAAATGTACACTGAAACACTTGAAGACAGTTATAATCCTTACTTGGTTTTTTAAAGAATATTCTGGCTTCCTAAAAGTTAAGAACAATTGGTAAGCAGTACCATCCCATAAATACTTGGCATGTGGATTAGACCTCAAGAATCCTTTTGGAAACATGTTTTCCTATGTCTGTCCTTAAACAGATTTAGTCGACTGCGTTTTTTGCAATACTAACATCTCCTTCAGAGGAGGAGAAGTAGAAGTCACAATGGGACTGTTACATTTTTGTCTGACCGCTCTACCCTCCCCCAAACAATCAACAACTTAACAATTAACAACTTATTCCAGATTTGTTTCAATTCAGCCGAGCTGGATGGAAGCCCAGGAACGGGTATTTAAACAAGCTCCCTCGGGTGACTGTGAGTGGCAGGCGATGCCTAGGGAGGACTTCCCGCCTCTGTGTGCACCAAGGTTTTTACCCGGGAGCTCCCCCTGCACAGCCCTTTTGGGTGTGATTAACCATATTTGCTGGGTAGAATGTGCACTTTTTTACCCAAACTTGTGAGGGAAAAGTAAGGGTGTGCATTATACATGGGTAGTACTAATTCCATACCTATGTAAATGTCTTTACTTCTCTCATTTATGCTTAAGAGTTAAGAGGTACATAAAATTTCTTGTACCATAATATGCTAAAAAGTAAATGCTAAAATTACTTTATAATACATAAAAACAAGTACCTAAATATAAACAAATACAAATTGGAACTGAAAAACTAAATGGAAGATTTTTTTCCCCTGAAAGTTAGGGCCAAAAATGTGGGTGTGTATTATACGGCGAACTACGGTAACTCCTCCTTGGGCGTGGAAATGAGCTGCCCGTCTCTCCGGAAAGCCTTCCCCAGCACACTGCCCAGCCCCTGGCCCGGTCTGCACTCTGGCTTATCACCCCTAGAGCACCTCCCCCACTGGGTGGTTTGTCTTTGTTCTCCCGCCCCCATGGAGCCCTGTCCTTGAGGCCATCGGCATCTTTTTCATTGATCTTTAGGGTGCTAACACCTTGACAAATGAATGGTTTAACTTCTTTGTGCCCTCGGTTTCCTCACATGTAAAATGAGAAAGATAGAAATTACCTCGCTGCTGTGAAGACTAAGTGATGAGCATGAACCAACCAGCCCAGCATCCAGCACCATGGGAAAACAAGTCCCTTTGGGACTGCCATGAAGATAATCGGTGATAATTCACACCTCGGGGGGCTTCAGCAACACTAAATGCAGAGGGATATGCCCACAGCTTTCACAAGAAACAATGTCACCACTGGGAGACCAAGACTGGGAATAACCCAGAAAAGCCACAAAGAATGGCCATGGTCCTAAAGACCAGGATGCAATAAATGCAAACTGCTGTAATGATTTAAAAGAATGAAATTAAGCTCCACATAATTGTAAATAAACTATCAACTCTAGTTACAGAAGTGGCCCAAACATATGGTAGTACACAGAGAATAAAATAGAAATATAAACATAGCATCATATGGAAATTTTACACAGCTCAAATTATTTAGTAGACTGTCCAAGAAAGAATATGCCTTCTCTCCATGTTTTCCCCATACTGGGAGTATCAAAACAAGCAAACAGAAAGTAATAACTTCAGAGAGCCTTCAAAGGCCTCCAGTGTGGAATACGTCCGATGATTAAGATGATGGAGATGATGATAATGGTATGTCTCATTGAAAAGTCATTCTTAGCAATAAGAGGCAAGTAAAACATTCCCCCTTCCTTCCTTATTATCTAGCCTACACTCTATATTTAATTGATTCTATGACTGCACTTCTTCAGAACTGAGCCAAATTTAGCAAAAATAGTATCATTCAAGCCTTAACTTGTTGACAGACTGTCAGTGCTTTCAGTATTTCATTGAAAGACGTAAAAGCAGCTGATGGCCCTCAGCCAGGTTCTTCAAAGGCACTTGATACCATTTCTCACTGAATCACAGAAAGGGGAGGAAAAGAGACCTTAGGGTCTGGGAGAAATCCAGGAGAGGGAAGGTGTGGGCTAGGAGCGTGCATGTGGCAGTCGAGCATGAGGAAGTGTCCATGTGGGCAGTATGTGGGCTGTATGTCTGCACGGGCAATTGTCTAAGTGTCACCATGTGTGATATGAGCCTTCCGTCCTCCAGCCTATCATCTTTGGGGAAGACAGGGCTTAGAACCTCCCCGAGGAATGGGAGAGGAGACTAGCCCTGTCATCGTGGAGATCACTGAGTAACGTCCACGGCAATTCACCACGTGCACACCCTGTCCCACAACGTTTGGAATTCCAGGTTTCTGTCCTTGAGACACAACGGGGATGGCAAGTTAGTTCCCTGAACCTGAGAAAAAAACTGAAAAGTCTAAACGCCAGTGGGAGATGTTAAATACATTATTGAACATCTATGCTATGGAATCTCTACAACAGCACCAACTGGGCTGGGAAAAGTTCTAGTTCATATTATTGTTGAGATTTGTTTTTAGCTGTGAAAGAATATGTACTGTTTAATTCCATCTCTGAAGAAAAAATAAAACCACACATCCAAAATGATGACATAAACATGTGTATGTGTAATAAACTGAAAAGAAATTGATGACAGTTGTTTTTGTGAGAAAAGTAGGTTTTTTTAGCTCAAAAAAACCCACTTTATTTCCCTTTATTGTTTTGATTTTTTAGTATGATAATGTATTAACGTAGCAGTTATCTAACTGAAGTTAAAATTAGAAGGAATGATGCTAAGGGAGTGGGGATGAAGGCCCCCACTGCCATTCATTCACACAACTGAACCACCAGGTAAGAGTTTTTTTTGTTTTGTTTTGTTTTTGTTTGTTTTGTTTTTTGTTTTTTGTTTTTTTGTTTTGTTTTTTTTTTTGCTTTTTGGTACGTGGGTAGCTCCCTGACTGGGAATCGAACCCAGGCCGCAGCGCTGACAGCGCCAGCACCGAAGCCCCAAGCTGCTACACCATCAGGGAGCTCCCCCACCAGGTAAGAGTTTTGATAAGCATTCACCAGCACTCCAACATTTCTTGGCCATTGTCTATTTTACTTTATGTCTTATACCATCATTCTAATAATACAAAAAAACCCCATCAAAATAGGAGGTGAGCAAAGGGTCAGAGGAAAACCCTTCTCCCAGAGAATCCAGAAGGTACATGTTGATAGAGAGCACCTACACTACTTACATTAAGTGAGAAACGCTTATTTGTCAGGCACTGTGCTAAACACTTTGAATGTATTGTCCCATTTGATTTCTTCCAACACAATTATTATCTGTATTTCACAAGTGAGGGAACCGAGGTCGAGAGAGGTTTCTCTACCTGCCCAAGGGGAAATCTGGGGTATTAGTGTCCTGGGGCTGCTTAAACCACGAGCTTGGTGGTTTAAGACAACAGAACCTGGTTCTCCCACACTTTTGGAGACTAGAAGTCCAAGATCAAGGTGTCAGCAGGGTCCTGCTCCATCGGAAGGTTCTGAGAAGAATCTCTCCTTGCCTTTTCCTGGTTCCTGGCATACCAGGCACTCCTTAACTTGTGTAGCCCAACTCCAATCTCTGCCTCTCTTGCTTAGTTCGTTTGTTTGCTTAGTTTGTTTGATGTTTTCTTGTTTTTTGGTTTGTTCAGTCCTTAACAAATGATCGTACTTGACAATAATCACCACAGTTCTTAACGCAAAAACTTGGTGTTAATACTTGACATGTGGATGTATAAGAGTGCGTTTTAAAAAGTTCACAGGATCTTCACTGGATGTGGACACTCACGGGTTGTCCCTGAAAACAGGCTCTCGTGTCCCTGGTGTGTGTAGAGCTCTTCTGGTGGCTCTCTGAGGTCTCCCTCCTCTCCCTCCCCACTAGGTGTGTATTCCTCCGGTACCAGGTTGAGAACTCGTCCTGAGGCGCCCCCACCCAGGCTGCGCCTTAAATCTCCTGGGAGCTTTCTCCTAAGTCGGATGCCCCGTCCCCTCCCCAGAACGAGTGACGCTGATCTTCAGGGAACAGAGCCCGGAGGTGATATGGCCTCTCTCGGCACGTGGCCACCTTCTCGTGCATCTGTCTGTCTGTCTGTCTGTCGTCTTGTCCTCATAGACGAACATCAGTCATATTGGATGGGGGGCCATCCGAATCCAGTCTGATGGTATCTTAACTAATGATATCTCCAAAGATCCGATTTGCAAGTAAGGTCCCATTCTGGGGTTCCTAGTGGACGTGAACTTTTGGGGAACACTCTGCAGCCCTGACTGTGGGATTAGGCCGTGGCAGCGGGACTCCAGCGCCCACATCCTGAACCTCTGGGCTCGTTTTGCCTCCTGGGGACCCCACTCTGTTAAGCGCTGTTTACACACACATTAACATACAGCAGAGGGGTGTCCGGGCCAGACCCCCGTCCTCACAGAGCAGGTGTCCTACTGAACACAGATGACACAGCAGAGGGGCATCGGTATGAGCTCCCCTAGGCCACAGAAGCCTCAAGGGGACAGTGACGAGCGACGTGTGGGGAGCCGTGAACACAGGCTGTTCCTGGGAAGGCTGGGAGCGCGCAGGCAGAGCGACAAGGACCGGCGTGTCCGAGGGAGACGCGCACAGCAGGCCACGCGGGCCGCGGCTGAGACCCTCGAAGGCGAAGGGAAGAGCGTGCATTGGATTTGGAAGACAGGAAGGAACCCGAATCGGGACCCAAAGGAGCACCGTGGGGCTCCGGGACTCCTCTGACGGAGGGGGCAGGGCGCGGCGGAGCTTCCGTACGGAGGCCTGCGTGCGCGTGCGCCGCCCTGCGGAGGCGTCACGCCGACATCTGCGACACTGTAACGACCTTCCTTAGAACACACACCCAATGGGCCCATGCTCGTCTGCTTTCACCCCTCCCCCTGCTAGGAGAGCGCCCCTTACTACCAACCTCCGGACGTGCACGCACACGCACGCACCCCGCACAGCTTCCCTCCCAGCACCCAGTGGCACCCTGGCCAAGGGCCGAGTGACGTGAAAGGTGACAGAAAGAGGAATGAAAATGTCTGAAGCAGCAGCCCACACAGGAAGGCAGCCCGACGTAAGTCACCTTTGCACCGCTCGCAGCAGGCTCCCCTCTGCTTGACGGCCAGGGCGCAGTCCCTCGACAGCACTGGGCATTTCTCTCTCTTGCAGGTCACTTCCTTGTTCTAGGCAAAAAGAGAAAGAGACATCTGAAATGGACTTCAAACAGAATCCCCGGAATCTCAGCGCCCGGCGGAGGCTTTCCCAGCCTCCCGTGACAGCAAACAGGGTCGGTCTGGCTCTCTCCGGGACAGAAATATCCATCCCGAACACAAGTCATCTTTCAGATTCGGGGCAGATGAGAGGGGCTGAAGTCCCTTCTTGACGAGCCAGCTTAACCTAGATAACCAGATGTGGAGACAGAGGCGTCCCCCACGCTGTTCTAAGGTTTCCTTTGAGTACACACTATAGAAATGATAATATTTGTGCAAATCATATTTTGCACATTGGGCTACCTGGGCCAGGACTGCATCGTGAGAACAAAAATATTTGCACACGGCCGTCCAACAACCCTTCATAGGAGAGTGCATTAAAATGCAGCAATCTAAAGTTCCAACTCAAATAATGACAAAGCCGAGTATTGAATCGGCTCAGTAAGAGAAAAAAAAAATACTCCCCGTGCCAAGCAGAGACACAGTCGTCAGTGTTTTGTAGCCGAGGGACAGCTGCATTACATTAGCACATATGCTAATGAAAGTATGGTGAGTATCTGCATCTTGGGCTGGATCCTGAGAGCTTCGCTGTTAAAACGACTTAGACAGGACCCGCATCGGGTGTGGATGGCTGTCTGCAGACTGGATGCGCGTGACAATACCATGTCACAAAACTTCAACGAGACTTAAGCTTTGTTAGCAAGTGTCCACTACAAGTGGACACTGAGTGCTACGGCTTTCACTCTTACTAAAATCCTGTGGGGGCGAGTATTACCACTGTCCCCTGTGCACAAACAGGAAAACAGCTGCTCGGAGAAGGGGTCTGACTTGTTCAAGGTGATGCAGATTGGTAGCAGTGGAGGTGGGTTTCAAGTTGAACTCACACCCAGGCCCTGCCCTGAGTGAGGGCAGGTCCCACCACAGCCACTGCCTGAGTGGGCGCAGGTCCGAGGGGAGTGACTGGCCTCCAGCTCTGTCACCTGGAGATGACTCTAGAACCCTCCTGCCATACGTGCAGGAGCAATTCTACCTCAGCTGTGATTGTGACCTTGGGAGAGTCACAGGTGTACTCAGTGTGCTTCAATGTCCTGAGAGTAAGGACGATCTCACCATTTCTGGTCCAAAACCGAGGAGAAGGGTGTGCGTGTGCATGTGTGCGAGGAACTGGGGGTAGAGCCAAGCCCACCCACCAAATTCCAGCCCTGAAGCAGTTCTTAAATAAAAGCCATCAGCCTATGTGCTGCCCTCAGACTCCCTAGGAGTTCCAGCGCCCCCAACATGCTCCCGGGGCTGATTCTGCGACCAATGCAGACTGTCAGCTCCCCCACCTTCAAATGATCGAAACACCTGGAGTTCCAGAACCCACTCCCTCCACCTGCCCAGCTACTGCTCCCTCTGAAGGAGGAACATGGAGCCCTGGGAGGTTGGGCCCCATCACCCCACCGGCTGTCCCTATGGTCTCTGGATTTCCCGGCGCTCGTGGCTTTGCCAGGCCCCTGGATCGTGGGAGTGACGAGTCCATCCCGGGGACAAGTTTGCTCACACTTTTCCGACGACACACGTAGAAAGTGAGCATCCTC
This sequence comes from Lyroderma lyra, assembly GCA_004026885.1. Classification (NCBI taxonomy): domain Eukaryota; kingdom Metazoa; phylum Chordata; class Mammalia; order Chiroptera; family Megadermatidae; genus Lyroderma; species Lyroderma lyra. Next base: position 87,217 of record PVJL010005214.1, on the reverse strand, counting down.
TCAGGTCCACAACCCTGAGGCCTGTGTGTTAAGAGACGGATGAGGGTGCCCAGGTCCTGCCCAGCCTCCCACCGATAGGGTCCCCGTCCTCTGCTGCCTGTCCCTACTCCCACCGGGCTGGTGTGGTGGACATTTGGGTTTTCCATCTATTGACTGTCAGTGTGTGCTCTTCGGTGGGTGACCTGAATGATCCTGTTTCCTCTCTCTTCCCTCCACTTTCGGGTGTCTCTTGGGTGGTCAGGGCCCTCATGGGGCTGACCTCACTGGCTCCTCACAATCCCATGAGCCAGTAGTCCTCACCCTCAGGTACAAATCAGAACCCCTGTGCAATTCTTCACCAAGACAGGCGCTGCCCTCCGTGCCCTGAAACGCAGATCAGATTTGTCTCAGGGCCAAGGATGCTTCTTTCAAGCTCCTCGGGTCCCTCCACCACACAGCCCGCACTGACGACCACTGCTGTGCGGACATGGTGGCCAGCGAGGCTGGGAAGGGCTCGGGAGCGGCCCACAGTCCTGCAGGGCCCATCTGGCTTACAGTCTGAACCCAGGTACCCCGGTTCTGAGCCACCAGGGCTCCTGCCCTCACCCTCACTTCTCCGTCAGGATGGCGGCACCGGCGAGACTCACCGGGAGCCACAGCCCTTGGGTTCGTTTTCATAATATTCCTTATATTACAAATGCAATACACAGCAATGGTCACAATGCCAATGAAAGAGGCATATTTTAAAACATCCATAGTGCCCTTCTGCTGCCACCAAAGCCATCAAGAGCAGTGCTCAGGCATGAATAGAACCAGCTGGGCACTGCAAACAGTGACTTCCCTTCCTGCAGCCAGTGTGACACCAATGCCCTCGCCCAAGCGGAGCACGTGGGACTCCCCTCGTGTGCCAGCCTGGCTGCAGCCTCCTCCGAAAGGCCCACCTCAAGGGGATTCAAAGCTCCCAGGGTGGTCGGAGTGGGTGTGAAGTCGCAATCCGCGGTCTGAGAAATAGGAGGACCCACGCTCTGTCAAATACAGGAACCCCTCACTAGATGAGAAACCTCGGAGCCAGTGGAGATCCACAGCAGGATCCCAAGATTCCTAATAGATAGCTTGTAATTACAGTCCAGCCCGAAAGCTATTCCTACCAGATGGTTTATAGATTCACATCTGGACATTTTTCTCTGTACACACACGGAACAAACCTAAGCTTCAGCTGTAGGTCAGTGGGGTTTTTTCCTCCCTTCTAGGTGAGTGGGGGTTTTTTCCTCCCTTCTAATAACACTTGGAGTGTTTTTCATATTCTACCGAAAGTCACATGGGTGCGGAGCTGCCGGATCGGATCCCTTCCCTGGTGTCTGGCTGGCGTGGCTCTGGAACCCATGCCTAGAACCCCAGGTCCTCCAAGGAAAAAAGAAAAACTACCAAGAATCACGGGTGAGGGGCTGAGTCCTCCATCCCCTTAACTGGGCCCAGCGGCTACAGAGGAAATTCAAGCACAGGTTAACGAAGACCAGGCGCCCCCCGCCCCCCGAGCCTGCCGCGGGCCGAAAGGCCTGGTCTTGGAGCCAGCGGCGCCGGCGAGCAGCGGCACACGCAGGGCCCTGCCGCGGGAGCCCGTCTCCACCCGCCTCCTCGCTCCCCTGCACCAAGTGTCCCCCGCGCAGACTCAAGGTCACGGCTCGGGCGGTTCATATTTTCATTCAAGAAACATTTTCCGATACGGATTCGCCCTGACGGGACACTTTGTATGTTGCAGGCTCTGTGCTAAGGATTTTATACACAAATAAAAATTCCTCATCATCCCCATCTCACAGATGAGGAACCGAGGGTGAGACACTTGCCCGGCGGGCCCCAAGAGGCAGGCGTGGATACAGACAGAGGTCCGTCCAACTCCAAAGACACACGTTTCAGTGAGCTTGGCCACTTGCCAGGCATTCAGACCACAGACCAGAACAAAACAGCGTCGGCCCCGAGGCCCCAGGGGAGGCTGGCGCCCTCCGGGTGGTTTCACACGTGTGACCTGAGCCCCTTAACAAGAGCAGAGACTCCGAGGAGCTGTGTCATCACCAACCGCTGGAGGTCTGCAAATACCAGCTGTCTTCTGATAAGGAGCGACCTTGTGCCATGCTGGATACTGACAGGTGTCTGTACCAGTCACACTTCTGAAGGCCAGGCTGGCGTCCTCCGACAAATGTTCCCCAAGATGCCAGCTGGGGATTGAGCCTCCCCAAATCTAAGCAACGGAAATGGTGGCGAATATGCACTGCAGGGAGATGTCAGAACACTCTCCAATGCCCACCTCGCCAGTGTCTAAGAGCAAGCAGCCTCACCACATTGTTTTCATTCTCGGTCTGTCTTCCCGTTTGTCACCTCCCAGAGTCACGCAGCCTGTGATTCGCCCACTGTCAAAGGCAGCTCCTTGCATTACTGTCTCCTTTCCAAAAGAGCAAATACATCAAACCCCAAAGTGCAGCCTCTGGAGACTCATGAAATGAAGTGCCAACATGCAAAACTGAAAGGGGGCACAGAGAGTGAAAAAGAAGAAAAGTCTGCATGGCTGACAACAAAACTCTCTAAGGATGCAAGCCAAACCACAGCTTGGCCACAGCCGAGTCCGGGCAGGATTCCGGCAAGCAGCTTGCTGTGTCCAAGACGGGCCACCAGATGGCAGCACCGAGTTCCCCGGCTCCCGGGGCTCAGGGATCCTGGCCCCAAGACCTGAGAGTGCCCCCCGTCTCTCCCCAGGGCGTTTTCTCAGTGTCTGGTGGCGGGGAGGGAAACGCTCTCTCACCCATGGCGGGGAGGGGAGAGGGCTCGGACAGAGAAGACACCAAGTCACCACTGTGAGGTTTTCCTGTTTGCTTTCCTCAGAGAAACCAGAAAAAAAAAACAAAACATGTTTTTGCGATGCTTTTGTTCTATGTCAAGCCAATGTCTTGAAGATACTTGTTTCTAAGATTCTTTCAGGACCAAGCCTATTATGGAATAAGGACGGTATTATCTGACGTCCCATTTTTATTTTTAAAATAATAACAAAACAGCCATCTGTTGGGATCAGACACACCATAGCGAGTGTTCCACCAGTTGAGTCTCGAAATCGCTCCCAGGGGAATTAGGAATACGGATGTCTTGATGCCAGCTTTCCCACAGAGGAAGGTGACCCCACATCGGCACATCTGTTCTCCTTGGCATGTCTTCTCTCCCCATGCATAAGGTCACAGAGGTCAAGTTTTCCTCGACGCGCCCCCCCAATCCCCGCCCCACCAGAGCCACAGGGAACTTTATGGTACTTTGGAACCCAAGTCACAGTTTCTCCCAGGCAACAGTATACAACTTCTCATAAACAGAAGACTAATACTTCATGTTTACGTAGCACTTTTCTTCTAAAAAATTCTGCTGACTTATTTCATTAACCTCTACAGGTTTCTTAAGATTTGCCATCAGCAAAATGACACACAGTTAAGTCAGGTGTCTGGGGTCCCTTAAGGAGCTCCCTAGCAGTGGCCTTGAGACGAGAATCTGGACCCCAAGCCTGGATTGAGAGGCCATGCAGGGAGGCCAGTTGCGGAGGCGCAGCATTAAAATGCAAGAGTGTATCATATTAATATGAGGTTAGCTCCCACGTGACTGTTGAGATTTTAGGAATAGATGAGTATGTAGTTGAACTAGTGTCAAATTTTTCTGGAAAGACAAGCCACCTGGGCCAGACATGTAAGGCCTCTCACCATGGTCCCTGTCCTGTTATCATAGAAGGGACGAGCCAAACAGGATAAACAGACCTGACTTCAGAGCATTACGGATTGAGAATGCAGAGACATAGGCAAAAGCTGAAAGAAGAGGCCCAAAGCGGGCAGGTTCCATTTTGCTTGTCACTGGTTTTGATCACTGAACATATCAAATAAAGTGACTCTCCCCGCGGAATACACGGTCAGGGGAAATCCCTCGCAGGCGAGCATGACCCCGGGAGAGGCGACCCCACGAGCTTGTACCTGCAGCAGCCTGTCTCCCCCGGACAAAATCTGTTCCTAATCTCTTGGAAAATCATCACCGGGAAGCGGGGAGCCGGGGTGTGGGGGGACTGAGATAGCTCAGTGGTTGCCAATGGCAGTATTAAATTTGACTGATAATTTATTATTTTAATTAAGCTTTTACTTGCTTGTTCTTTGCTGCTGATAGTACAATTGACTGCCCCATAACTCTTGCACAGAAAGCTGAAAGCAAAATGAAAAGGCAGTATAGTCCACGACAAAGCCTTCGTGTACAAGTACGAGGTTCTGGGCCATGACTCAGCTCAATGAAAGTGGAGAGAAAGAGATCAAAAAACAAAAAACAAAAGCAAAACACTAACGAACCATTTCCAAGGTAAGGAAAGTACGTCTGACAGGGAAAAGGGTCCAAAGTTCCCAGCCAGGAGGAGGGCTTTCCCAAGGAGCTCTTCTGGTCCCCAATTAAGTGAGGCCAGCACAAGAGGTGGGAGGTGTCAGTGGTCCATGCTTTCCACGTAAATTGATGTTTTCAGATCTTTCTGAACCCCCATCTCCACTGCTTTTGCAAATGGAGCTTTGCAAAATCTCCCTCAATAGTCAAAGCCACCGAGCTGCTCTATCTCTAATCAAACAGTGAAGTGGCACATAGTTTTCCTGGGGGGCTGCAGAGCTATTGAAAAATAGCAGCGCCTGATATGTCAAGGGAATTGATCTGTTAGACTGTGCTGAACATGTAGGCTCTCAGTTAACTGGCACCCATGGGGATGGGTAGGTGCTGGATAAATGTACGTAGACTCTCCGTTAGCCGGAACGCAAGCAACAGGCACTCTCAAGTAACCGGCAGAATCTCAAGCCACCAGCCAAAAAACTTGAGTTCCTGTTAACGGAGAGTCTGCGTGAATTCCAGTTACCGGAGCGTGTCCTGTCTGCTCTCTTTAACCCTCGCAACAAGCATGAGGAAAACACTGATTCACCCCTATTGTGTGGGTAAGAAAACTGAGGCACAGAGAGGTTAAATGACTTGCCCAGGTCGGAATCTTGCCGGGGCAGAGATTCAATCCCCGGACTCGCTGATGCCAGAGTCGCTGGTTTAATCACTACGCCATACAGCTTGGTTTAGAGGCGAAGATGAGCCATTGCTTCCTTTAAGAATTTAAAGGTTGGTTTCTGTTGAGCACGCCCCATTTTCAGACCATTATAAACCTCAGTGGTTTATGGTTTCATTTCAAACACAGGAGCAAATGCCTTGGAGGAAAGACAGATGAAGTCTCTGACTTAAAAACTCAAAGCAAATCACTGAGTGCCCAGTCATTTGCAAGACAGGCCAAAACCTGGACCCAAAGCCTCCAAGTCCTCCCATCTCCTCCTTGATCTGAGTGAAGGGGGCGTCTCCCCGGGGGTGGGGGGGCTGGCAGCATCCCACGGCCATACTGAACGTGAAAGCATCTTGCAAGAACATCACGCAACTCTCTGCACTACATCTGGGAGTGTTATTCTTCCTTCCTTCTGTCTAGGCTTAGAGCCTTTACCCAGGAGACCTGGACCCTGGCAAACACAGCCTCCTCCACCCTGCTCACAGTGCACACTCCGAACAAAGCTGCCCTTGAAGCCCAGCCATTTAAAAGGCTTTATGAAGCCCACCGGGGCCCCCCGATTATTTTGCAACAAGTCATATCCCATGAAGAAACTCACTTCTCTGCAACACAAAACAGAGGGAGATTAAAGGAAAAGGCAGGGGGTGGAGAAAAGAAGTCAGACCCCCTGCTGTTCTGTCTGGCCAGAATTGTGTCTTTTAGTACCTATATCCTCTGCAAAGACCATGCTCTGATGATATATGGCCCCTCATACATCACTAAATGACAGTGTCCTCCTGATACTGTACCTTGAAATTATGACACGTGCCAGCAGAAGCAACGGGGGATTAATACGGAGGCCCTTTTTATATTTAACTTAACTAACATTTCAATTCTTTTTTAATGGGCTCTGCTTTATTGGGGAGATTGTTTTGGATCCTATGCCATTTAAGGATTTAGGCCTGGCTTTTTTTTTCCCCCCCTTTTCAAGGAACTCTCAGAACAAAAGACACACAGGCTATTAGCATGTCCCGGCTACTCCTAAGTGCAGCTCTGATTTAAAACAGCGCAGTGTCAAACGGCTCCTCATTCTGTTTAATCATATTTTGAAATTGAACCAAAACATAAGAGATGGCAGAACACAAAAGAAATAACCACCAAATAAAAATAGTAGCCCAGAGAAAGTCGCACTGCCTGGTTTTTATTACAGTGTGCATCGCCTGAGCAAGGGGTCTGCTGGCAGCCCCCCATCAGGGTAAGAGATGGAACACAAAGCCACCAGCGGCCCAGTGCAGCGGGCCCTGTCACAGAGGCAGCTCTGCCCCGCCCCCGCACCTGGGCTTCCAGAAGCATCCTGGAAAATCAGAAGGTGAACTGCGTCCCCGTCTGCCAGGGGACAGGAGTCCGGTATGTGAACTGAGTGGGTAAACGTCAGCCTCCTTCCTTTATCTTGCCCAGATTCCCACGTCTACCCACCCGAGAGGGTCTCGAACAACTAGAATGCGGTGTGGAGTCAGTGCCACAGGGAAGGGTCCCCAGGCCCCTGACAGGAAGGGGGTGTGCAGCAGGGGTGAGGGGGACAGGGACCTGCCAGGTGAGGCGGCCTCCTGCACAAGTGGCCGGGCTGCCTCTCCTGCCATCTTTGATTGCTTTACACCGCAGGGTGCCCTTCAGCACCTGACGGGTAGTGAGTGAGCTTGGTCTTCTGCCCCAAAAGAAAACAAGAAAGGGCAGATGACATTCTGTGAACATCTCCAGGCCTTTCTGGTGAGTTCGTCTGAGATCTCAGGAAGAAGATGGGGGTCTAAGTCCAAACCTTCTCAGGGTCGACGGCTCAGGGGCCATCAGCCTGGTTTCCCAGTCTCTGGGGGACAGCCCAAGTGGGCAGGCACACTGTGGGGGAAGTGAGGGGTGAGGGTCAAGGAGATAAAAATAAGAATAAAAGTAGAGTAACTCCTCCGGGCTGCTAAGGAAGGACGGTGAGAGGCACTGTTTTGGCCCTGTCTTCTCTGACTCGCCACAGCCTAGGAAGAGGAGCCCGCACGCCTCACGGAGAACCTGAGGGCGCAGCGACCCTTCTACCTGTGCACACAGAGAGGCTTCTCTGCCAAAGAAGAGCGAACACATCCATGGCATGGAAACCAGGTGTCTCAGGTCCCCTTTGTGCCCCGCCCTGGGGACCGGTGGTGGCAGACCACTTCTTCCCACGGCCAGCCCTGGGAGGGGGGGTGTCACCCTCCTGTCCGCACGTGTCCCTGTCCTGCACCACCCGCGCACAGTGCGTGGGGCTCACCAGGTCCTCAAAGGCTCCTCACTGCTGTGGGTCAACAGTGAGCCGCTGAGCCGACTTTCCACAGAAGAGAAGAGGTTTCACGGGTGGCCCGTGAACACCCACGCACTGTTGGGAGCTACAAAATTACGTGATCTTGACAAGTTCATGGAGCTGACGTAACAGGGGACAGGGGCAGGAACTGCTCACGGTCCATCTGTCATCTTGACAAAGGAACTTTCTGGTCACTGGTGAGACACTTCTAAAGACATCTGCACAATTGACCCCGACCACCCGCAATCACCAAGGCTTTCCAAGGGACCCCTGGAACGACAGGCTTCAGAGCTGGTCCTGCCATCCTGCCGTCCTGCCACTGGGTAACCGTAAGGGCGCTGTGATGCACCGGGCACTGGAGCTGTACTCACTCACACTGCCTGAGGGACATCAGGCAGAGGGCACGGGGCCAGCAGCCCTCTCGCTGGCTGCAAGTTCACAGAACTGACAAAGCCCGCCTCACCCTGCACCCCCCAACTGCAGACCATTCTGGGAGCTAGGGTTGTCTGACTCATTCACCAGGGCCATTAGCAGCATGCTCTCCTCACCAAGGCCATCCCAAGGGCCACATGCAGATGTCAGAAAGGGCTGGAGAAGCCTCAGATGGATTTCATATCTTCAGAATGTAATTTTAATCTGCTAGCTTCCATTTTCAAACTTAATAAACAATCAAATGAATGTCAGTTTTGTATGTTACTCGCTTCTGACTGGAGTGTTATAACAAAATGAAAGTGACTATTTACCCACAAAACATTAACATCAACTTCTTGCTATAAAGATTTATAACATGTGCCCTATTTTTAAAAAAATACTCAACCATAATTATTACTCTTAATAAATGGCTTTCTAAAAGGTTTCAACATGAAACATAAAGCTCCTTAGAAGCTTTAACATCTTAAATAAGACTAAAGTGTCTAAAGAAGACAAAGGGCTTTTAGAAAATGTGACATTTTGGCTATAAATGCGGAGTTTTCTATAGGTTAAAACTTGGCACTGCAGAATTAAAATCTATCTGATTAAAAATTCATGAATCTGTTTAACAAATAACTTTTGAGCCCCCGCCGCGGGCCAGGCACTGTGCCAGGTTGTGCTGGGAAAAGAAAATATGAATCAGACACTTCTTCTGCCCTAGAAGAGCTTACAGTCCAAGAGGGAGCGGGGCCAGAGCGTAAACACAGCAAAAGCACCTCGAGTGTCGCAACATGAGTGACAGCAGCAAGTTCAGAGGAGGGAAAGGTCAGTTTCAACCAAATTTCACTGCCAAAAACTCCCTGAGATCATCCCAATCATCTTGGTTTTTTGGAGACTATGTGAGCCACTGAATAATACTAAATTAAAGTGTTGTGATACCGTTATCTCACGGAGACAGGCTTTGACCTGCATCTGTCAGCACCGAAGTGCTGCCGTTTACTGCAGTGTGGCAGCGTCTACCCTGAGGGAACTTGCTTTACGGCAGCGCATTACTGCCTTCTATCCGAGTAGGGCTGTTTCTGCCCTGAGGGAACTTACATTTACTGCAGTGCGGCCTGATCTACTTCGTCTACCCTGAGGGAATTCGCTTTACGGTCGCAGCCGCACTGCAGTGCGGTTGCATCTACCATGAGCAAACTTGCTTTACGGCAGCAGCCGCACTGATGTTTCCCGCAGTGCGCCTGCGTCTACCCTGAGGGCACTCGCTTTACGGCCGCGGCCACATTGCGGCCATTTACTGCAGTGCAGCTGTGTCCACTGCGGGACCTTGTATTTACTGCAGTGAGGCTTTGTCCACCATGAGGGAATTCGCTTTACGGCAGCGGCCGCACTGCTGCCGTTTACTGCACTGCGGCTCTGTCCACCCTGAGGGAACTTGCTTTATGGCCGCACTAAAAATTCATGAATCTGTTTAACAAATATCTTTTGAGCCCCTGCTGCGGGCCAGGCACTGTGCCAGGTTGTGCTGGGAACAGAAAATATCAATCAGATACATGTTCTGCCCTAGAAGAGCTTATAGTCCAAGAGGGAGCGGGGCCAGAGCGTAAACACGGCAAAAGCACCTCGCATGTTGCAACATGAGTGACAGCAGCGAGTTCAGAGGAGGGAGAGGTCAGTTTCAACCAAATTTCACTGCCAGAAACTCCGAGATCATCCCAATCATCGTGGGGTTTTTTAGACACTTTATGTGAGCCACTGAATAATACTCAAGGTTTTGTGGTACAGTTACCTCACTGAGACAGGATTTGAACTCCATGTGCATGCAAACTAATGTGATATATGGAAAAGTCAAGTCATCATTACAGAAAAAGCAGAGCTCAAGGTAGAACTCAAAGTCCATAATTTATTTTAGGGGTGAAGATTTAGCCAGATCTTCAAATTAGTGAATCAAAATTCTAAACACAAATGGCACATACGCCTCCAACAGATCCACATTGAATGGGTCCCCACACTGCCCCAGCCCTGGGGCTGCATCTGCACTGAGCTGATCTTCTCACAGGGAGACCTACAGAAAACACATATGTGTGTGTGATACAATGAGGATTTTGGAGAAAATGAAATAGGACAAGGAAACAGAAATGGTACAGTGTGGCAATACTGGGGAGAGTGGTCAGGAAAAGATCCTGCAATAAGAAAACTTGTGCTCAGAGACTGGAGTGCAGGAATAAGGATTTAATACGAGGGCTTTCCAGAAAAAATTCCAACTATAAATGTCTCTATTTTTCATGGTCCCTGGCTGGATATTTTGCAGACAGCCCTCGTATAAACACAGTGGATACATGTGTGTTGGGTACCAGAAAGAGCAAACACAAATGCCTTTGTCGAGAGGAGAGGTCGCTGAGTATCACACACGCGGGGTATTATGCGGGAGTGGTGAGGAGCCGGGGTTGTGGCTGCAGCAGAATGAGAGGGGAGGTTGTGGTGGGGAAGGAGGCCAGAGATGGCATTAGGGGCCAGGTTGTGGAGGGCCCTGGTGGGCCAGGTTATGCACCAGACTGTCCTTGGAGTGAGACCAGAAGCCACAGGAGGAGCTTTCATAAGTAAGTGAAGTACCTGGATGTAGACTTTTAGATGACCACTGGTTGATAATACAAGGGCTGTCTGGAAAGTATCCAGCCACATTATATGAAAATTAAGAGGCAGTTACAGCTGGATTTTTTTTTCCCCCCGGAAAGCCTTTGTATATTGTCTGGAGGCAAAAGTAATCATGAAGGTAGTCACAGATTAGATACCCTTTCAGGGCTTTGCTGTCAAAATTTGCAAAGAGATGGAACACAGGGTGTAACAGAAAGGGGAATCAGGGACCCCTGGTTGATGGCTTGGGAAAACACGGCTGAGATTGTTGGCTGCAGGAAACTAGGTTAGGGAAAGGGGTGGAAACCAAGATCACTTTAAGTTTGAGATGCTCCCTTGATACCCACGTGGAGATGCCAAGCAGACATTTGGATATATGAGTCTGCACTTGAGGGGTGAGAAAGGTGGAAACATAAACATGGGAACTGTCAGCATAAAGATGGCGTTGAAGCCATGGTTCCACACAAAATCACCTAGGGAAGGAGTGCAAAGGGAGGAAACATTCTGATTGAGTCTTGGGGTCTGGCAATATTTAAAGTTTGAGAAGATAAGGAAGACCCAGAAAAAAAAATGCCTAGGAAAGAATAGCCAAATAAACAAAATTCTTATAAATCCATCATGCAAATGCTGAGAACTCTACATGTGTAAGTCCTTACATGCATGCACAGGCACACACACACACAACTGTACACGAGCACTAGTTGAGATTATTACACCCAACCAAGTGACTACCAGAGGTCACCTCTCAGCACCTGCCACTCACTGTGCCAGATAGCTAGAGACCAAGATACGTCAGGACTGTCACTGTCCACTATTTGAGGCTCACAAGAGATGCTGTCTCAGCCACTGCCAGCCATCCCTTACACCTAGTGCTAATAACCACCATGCCTGCCAAGCTATACTGCCACTCCTCACTTAACAACTTATTTGTTTAATGACTGCTTGGACTTACGATCAGTTCTCCAGCACAGGGAACCCCCTTTCTCAGTCTTTGTCTCATTCCCACAGTCAGTATTCACTATAAGAAGCCTTCGCAATCTTGCAAGACTACATATTCCATTTATAGCTTTGGTGTCACATGGTAGCTATTGAAAAATACATACCCTATGGCACCTCGACACACCACAAGACATCCACCTGTAAGCTTCTTGCTTATCAACCAATTTGCTTAATGACCTAGTCTCAGGAAGAGAACTGTCATTAAGTGAGGAGTGCCTGTATCTCTGAGGGAATAGATTCAAGTTTAGGAAATTTCTGACGTTCTAGAGGAGGTGAGAATGCCAGGGAAAAGTGATAGAACCAATGTCTCCAGCCAACAGGGCTGGGACCCACTAGACCTGGTGACCAAAGGCTAGGTGATGCCGCCACTGTACTACATCCTCCAGCGTGACAGGAAGAACAGGGAATGGGAAATCCCACGTTTTAAGTCTTCCTTCTCGGTTATACTGAGACCTGAAGACAGGGCCCTGGGATCAACGGAGTCCACAGTGAGTCCCGACTTTCAGCTTCTGCTCCCCAAAAATGTGACTGAAAGTGAGAAGCGTGAGCTCATCTACGGCAGGGGAACTAGGACATAGGGATGTAGGGAAGAGGCCTCGCTCACAGGAGGTGCCGGCCAAGAAGCAGGGAGGCCAAGACCCCGCCAGCACCGCGGGGCTCACTCTGGAAGAGTGCGAGAGGCGGGGGCCAGCGAAGAAGCTGGGGCTAAAGATATGTTGCAACTTTGGGATTTGTCCTCTCTCTCCTTCCCACATATTGGAAGGCTTTTCCAATTCCCCTGGGCATTGTCTCCACAAGGCTGAATTATATCGGCACATCATCACTAGTGAAAAATATTTACTAAGCCCCCACCTAGGGGCTGTAGTACATTTGTTTCTATATATATTCTCGCCTTTCCATTAACTGCTCTAAGCTAGCTAGCCCTTCAGCTACTCCCAGCCATCCTTTCCTTGATCCCTTAGTCATCGTCACAAACAGCCCCCGCTCTGGCCTTCCGACAGCTCTTCCCACTCTGCCTGTGACAGTGTGCCCCCGCCCCCCCCGACACGCCATCCCTCGAGTGTCCGACCAGCATGGAGTGGGTACGAAGAACGACCACCCCAAAGTCATTCTGTCTGTACCTTTCGGTATCGGGCTGAAACCCAGGATTAAAAACTGAAACTGAGAAAAACCAGCCACAAAACTTGAGGAGTAGTGACATCATGGAAATGCTGGGTTAATGACAGAGAACGAAAATAACATGGTTAAAAAAACAAAAAAGAGTAAGGATGAAGATGATAAAAGTGAAACCCAGGAACAACAGAATGCCAGATGAATTTTTAAAAAAAACAAACCAACTTTTTCTTAAGGGATTCTCATTAAAAATACAGAGAACAGTTTAGCAGTGTGACCAAAATTACATGAAGGCCACATGGGAAAGAACCAGGTCTGCCTGACCCGACACTCAGGTAAGGTGTCAGCAGGAATCAGGCGGCCTGCGGAGGAGACAAGCTCCAATTTCCCAGGATGGCGATGCTCTGGGCGAGGAAGGCACCTGCTGGACGGGCAACGCCGGCAGAAGGACGGCTTCCACCACAGAGGTTTTTCAAGGGGAGGGGTGCAGCGAGGGCACCTGTACACCCCACTTCTCTGCCACTGCCTGCCTCTGGGTCCTCCAGATGCCGGAGGGGAACACGCAGCTCTTCTGTCCAGTTGCTCCACCTAGTTGGCTCGCGTTGAAGATGCAACAGACAGCCATCCCATCAGCCTCATGGTGCATGCTGCCCAGCAGGGAGAGACCACAGGAAACGGAGTGGGTCCCTGTGGGAATGCCATCACATGAAAAGACTGGCAGCCACCCAGGGTCAGCCTGTCCCACCCAAAGGCGCCAGTCAGGACTCTACCTCACTGAACCACAAGGATGATTAAAACCAGAATCCCCAGGGAAGGGATGTGCTACTCAGGCCCTCGGGGTGCTTTCCCAGCCCTTGTGGTCAGGAAGCATTCCCTGACAGGCCTCTCAGTGGAGTCTACCCCCCGATGGTCAGGATTCCCGTACTTCAGTCATAGTCCCAGCACCGGCCGGCGTGCACTGTGCGCTTGCCCTGCTGCTTCCGGGCCTGCACGAGCTCGGCCGCGAGGGCGGGGGTCTTGCCTGCGCTGCCCCCCAGCCTGGTTTGCGGACACGGAAGGTCAGGCTGCCCCCCACAGTGTGTACGTGGCATTTATTCACCCAAGAGTCTTGGAGACGTACAGTGTGCAAGGTGCTGTTGGAGACACCGTGAGTGACAGTGAGAAGAGCTGGACCCTGTCCCAGCCCTGGAGAAGCTTGAAGTCCAGTCAGGGAGAGAGCCGTGTACATAATGAATAAGATGTCAGGGTAGGCAGGAGGAAGGATTCTAACAGGAGTGACCAACATACGACTTCAAAGAATAAGTAATTAATTTTGATTAGGTGACAAGGGGAAGCCTGATGGAGGAGAGGACACGACGACAAAAGCCAGCACCTCCACAGAGGTGGGTGACGAGCCGATCACTGTGAAAGCTTCACAATACTAAAGTTGTTACTAAGTTCTGTACCAATAACAGAATTTCAGTGCTACCTCACCTCCAGTTCCCATCGGCTTCATGGGGGAAGAAACTCGTAATTGTTCCTATTTATACATCCTCCCCTTTCCATTAACCTCGGCGGGGAAGAGTTTTTAAAACATTGGGCCCTGCATAGAGTTTCTTTTAAATGAAGATTTCCTGGTCTCTGCCAGACCTACTGAGCCAGAGCCTCGGGGAGGGGAGCAAAATCTGCATTTTTATCAAGCTCCCTGGTGGTTTGTCTGCATATTAGAAACTGAGAGCCACCGTGGTGGGGCCTGGGGATGGGGTGGGGGGACAGCAGAAGCTGAAGGGGAAACGCATAGTGCTGACTTGTTAACCACGCACCTGGGTGACAGAAGGCCGCAGCCAAGTACGTGCGTGGCGGAGGAGGGAGGCCGAAGAGAGGCTGCTAGCCCGTCCTTGGCTCCCAGGGCTCCCGGCCTGCCCTGAGGCCCCGGCCCACCCCCCTCAGCAGCATGTGCACAATTACTGGTTCCATCGCTTTTATTTGAAGAGTCTCTTAATGATAGAAGGTAGTTCGAAAATTAAATCCCTTATCCCAATTTTGTATTAAACACATACATATGCATAATCTAGCGCAATCAAGGAATAGTACTTTGTTCTGATTAATCAAGTATTCCAATCAAGGGTTAACATCTATGGCAGCCCTGGGTTCCAGTGTTCAAAGAACTCTGAAGCAATAAAAGGTATCTAACTTCAAAACTATCTGGAACATAATTGAATCTCTTTGTTCACATTAAAAAAAAAAAAAGGTTTTTTTTCCAATCTCACAGTGCCTCGGGCTATGATTAACATAAATGCTCAATAAATATGTGCTGAGTTTAATGAACATCAATCAATGTCCTACTTCGGCCCTGCAATTCCACTGCCATGTTTCCTAAGGAGCACCCACCATGCACTCCCTCTCAGGGATGCTGAAGTGAACTGCTTCCTCCCCACCCCCACCATCAGAGGGTCCTGAGGATGGAAGGAACAGCCCATTCGGAGCTGGGGTTCAGATATTGAGGGGTGCAAGCATTTTCCTACCTTGCCATGTTACTTTCAGTTTATGGACTTGGCGTCAATTCGCTCTGCATTGCAATTCACTCCTCATTACAATGCGTTGCAATCAACTGTCAGGATGAATACCGCCAGTGAGAAGGAGGCGAGGTTGAACCGTGAGAAACTGCTGTTTCCATAGGTCAACCCCAAATATCAAAATTTCGATATGCTTCGCTCAAACACCAAAATCTAGGAGCTCGATGCATCTGTAACTTGGCCAACTAGAGGACACAAAGTGCTTCAAGCAAATTCCTCTTCGCCCTTGTCCAGTGTATGCTATGATTTACGTGCAACAGGAAAAAAAATCACATTTTTAAGTAAGTTCCAACATCTCCCCTACACACGCACAGACACTTAGGAGGAAAAGGCGACCACCTCTACCTAGTCCCTGCGCGCCCCCTCCCCCGACTCCTCCCAGCAGGGAGGAGGTGGAGCCAGTTCATCCTGGACTGGAGACCCCTCAGAGGGCAGGCTCCCACCCACTTCCCGCCACCCAGCTCTTCCCCAAATTCCAACTTGAGTCACCTCTCAGGGGAAAGGAATTTCCGTGCTCACCGGCGTGCTGACGGGGCTGAGTACTTCGCGTAGGTCCCTCTGGGCCCAGGAACCATCGTTTCCTTGTGCTTAAAAACAGGAAGTCGCCACATCTCCATTCTAATAGGCCCGGTCCCCGCCCCCCACCTCCAAGGAGCGTAAACACAGGTGCTTGGTGGGGAAATTGCTGGGCCCAGCAGCTCTAAAGTGGGAGAACACTTGATTAAACTTTCATGTCCTCTCAATCAGAAAATTAGTGTCCCCCTGAGACGGAGAAACGCTGCTATGTGAACGTCTCTGTGCTACAGCTTTTACACTAGAAATCCACAGAGCAGGAGACACTCAGTAGCTGTGAAGGCCTCTGGAATTCATGATTTTCTGTGAGGTAAAGGGACAGAACAAGCCAATCAAATACGGCAAATACGGCATAGCAAGGCAGAAGTATCGAGCACCTTTGACCATGGACTAGGCTGACCAGACATGTTATTTTAAAGAGGACAGAAAAATAACAGTACTGTCCCGTTTCAAATGGTATATCGGGTCAGACTACTGACACCTTGAATTTGGCCCAGTGAGGCTAGGCTGACCGTACGTACCATTTGAAATGGGGCAGTGCCATGGTTTTCCGTCCCATTCAAAACAGTACGTCTGGTCAGCCTCTCACTGACACAACACGGGTGATGTGGGCCAAACAGAGTAGCCATCCCCCCCACTTCACTAAAAACTCCTATTCTAGTTCTTTGGCTCTCAGTATCACTTTTTTTCAGGCCAAAGCTTTTCAACTTACTAACTGGGTCTGGTTTTCCTTACCTAGGGGCCTTTGCAATGCAGAAGTCACCTGGCAGGGCTTCCAGCCCATCTCGACCAAAGGAGTCAACTTGGCGGATCCCGAGACCCCTTCCCCCTTTAGATCAGATAGGGTGAGAGCTGTGGATCCCCAATAGGTAGGGACAATGACCATCTTCAGCAGGAAGCAGATACAGAAGATGAGACCTCCACCCCCTCAGCTTCCCTTGGAGATTTGTGGGGATCAAATCTCTCAAGAGGATGTGAGGAAGGCAGATAGAACAGGGGGGATCTCGACCTCCCCCAAGAGACTGCCTACTGGAATTGTTATGCCTGGATACCACCCTTTCACATGGAATCCCTGCCCCGGACTAGGAGGAAGTTCCAGACAAAGACAAGGAAGTCAGAGGGCCCAAGTAGCCCACCTGCTTGGGGCAGCTCCTAACGCCTGCGCAGTGAGAGTTACCTGAACCTCATTATTCCATCACTGTAATATCATACATATGCCCGAAAGTTCATTAATATCATTATAACAGACTGAACTCTGGGAAAGGACATGCGCAGTCGAAGGCGTTATGAAATAGATCTCTTGTCAATCAAGAGACCCCACACCCAGAGGTGTCTCCCCTGAAGACAGAATAAAAGCCCCAAAGCCTCGTTCATCGGGGCTCCTGAGCCACTCTCCTTGCTCGAGCCCGCTCCTACCTCTTTGGAGTGTACTTTCTCCTCAATAAACTATCTCTTTGTTTCACCTCTTTATTTTTGTGTGTGTCTCGTTCAATTCCTTGCTCGAGATACCAAGAACCTGGACATCGTGTCGACAGGGACACCCCATTTTCCGGTAACACGGGGACACATGGGCCGAGAGGAAGCAGTTGTCAATATCTTGGCACAAACAGTTCTGTTCAATTACAAAATTAAATAGAATGGGAATCTCTAATATTTTTTAAATCATAAGCTCTATGAATAAACATGAAAAGGAATGAAAATGTTATTTCTTTGCTCGTTAAAAAGAAAGCAGTGAGAGGTTAAAGCCTTAATGCTATTGCTGCCGCCCACAGACCTGCCTCCAGGAGGAACCTGGGAAGTTAGGTTAAAGAAAAAACGTTTAAGGAGAAAGAAGGAAAGAAATTAAGTAGAGATGCTACAAGCACCGCTCACTGAGGCCCAGAGAAATCCAAGAACAGCACTGGGCCTCGTCTCCATAGCCAGGCCCACGGCCCTCCTGAGGGCGCCCGCAGAGGCAAGGCCAGCAGCTCACCAGAGAGGCCCACCGCACAGGAGCTAAAAATAAGACGCCCAGCCCACCAGCCCCAGCAGCCCCGGCCGCAACATCTGGCCAAAATCTATTTATTTGACTATGAGTACCAGAGAGTATTTTGGAAATGTGTGCTTTTTATAAGTTAAAATGCCACATTGTGATCTCTGCTATTTTTCTTTTTTTTGATCATGATCACTTTCTTTGAAGCGTCTCTGGGGTCCCATCATTCATGTTTCGGGTCCTCTCTCAGAGTCGTTTCATGGTTTTTCCATCAAGGCCAGGCATCTGGGGGACATGCCCTGGTCAGTGAAGATGCCACTGATGCCACCTTCTTATTTTTTTTCTTGTTGAGTTACCTGAGTGAAACCTTGAATGGTCATGCGGGTTACAGACCTTTGGATTTCTCATTTGGCAGGTCTGGGTTAGACCCACCCATTACCTAACATTTAACCAAAAACAAAAAAACAAAAAACCCCTCATTATTCTACACTACACGCACATACAATAAGGCCTTTGTCCTTAAAAGAAAAACATAATTTTCAACAGTTAGCTACCAGAAGCCAAGGGAGCTAACATCCAAAACCTCATATAAACATGAAGGCTTGGGTCAAGGTTTCGGACTCAGCCTCACTGAAAGGGGCAGGAAATAGGAAATGACTGGAGAACACGGCAACGGCGACGACGACAGCGACAGCAGGCATTCCTTCCCTGGGACTTCTGAAAGCAGATGTGAGATAATCCCAGCCCCTCCCGCACTGTCACCTACTTTGCTGCTTTTGACAGCAGGCTATTTCTAGAGGAGGGAATGTTCTTCTTGTCACCGATAAAAGCAGGTCCTCGTGTCTATAGTGTTCTGAATGTTCAGATGTGAGCCACATTCCTTTCAAAGGAGGCGGGTGGTGTTTGGGTAATGATTACTTGGGACGTCTTTTATAGAGAAGGCTGACCTTCTGTGACAAATTCCCTGGGAGAATCATGTTTTGGAACGTGAAGTTCCACTCTGAGGGGAGCTATCCCAAGTGTTAACAACCCCAACTGTAAACAGGAAACTCCAGCCCGACTCCCACTCAAGTCCCAAGGTTGCGGCCGTCTCGCAGAAGTCATGGGGCCTGCAGAGACGACGACGGCAGAAGGTTCTTACACTTGAGGACCTCTTCTCTGAAGACAAAAATTCACCCGAGTAACAACACCGCTACCGAGGACACGCTATGGAAGAGAAGATGACGCCGGCCCTTGGAGGAGGTGACAGGACCTCTGGTCGCAAATAAACAAAGCTGGGTGTGTTGGTGGGGTCCGCATGTCCAGATGCAGTTACATCACTTCCTCACGCTGTAAGGGCGAGGCTGCACCCCACGGGCATGCACACAGATTGCGGTGGGTCAGACTGCAGGACCCTGCACACTCCGAACTGGGGGCGGGGACTCGGAAGCACCAGGCTCCGTGGGTCCACTCGGTAATTAGATTTACTTCTCTCATCTCTTCCTCCCTCTGCCACTTCCTGATTCCACGGCCAGTGCCCCAAAAGGACGACTGGGCCCCATGGCCAAAGCAACACTGTGATGAAGCTGTCTGTAGATGGACACCAATCAAGCAGGTAAGCCAGGTCTTAGCTGAGAACTGCGGAGCAAGCCATCTTGCTAATCTCCAAGTACCACAGGGTGTTCCGCCTTCCAGCAGAAAGACTAGCTGTCACTTCCACTGCAGTTCCACTGTCCATACTGACAGATGTCCAGAGGAAATGCATTTCATGGATGTCAACGAAAAGTTGCACTCGAACAGCCTGGTCAGTCACTTTTTAGAAGTATCATGGGGGCAGCAATCGCACAGCATTTAGACAGTGGCCATAGCTGTTGTTTCTGAAGTGCTCGCCACGCTCCAAACCCCATTTAAACATTTTTACGTGTTTTAACTCAAAATTCCGACAAAATCCCTAGGATGAAAACAACGATGTCGAGAAACAGGAATATTAGGCCACACTCACCCAGAGCCAGCTAACTATGAAGGAGTCAATGCAGAAGCCGCTCCACTATCATTCCTGAGAAATACACTCATTAAATTGTGCTAAAAACCGATGCATGTTCTCCACTTCACTTCCTTCAAGTTCTTGCCCTCACTAGTAACTCCACGTACACTGTTCATAGAGTGCTTTGACAAACATCAGCGGATTTCACCCAGACACATCCCCTTGGGGAGTAACTACTGCCACCAGCTGAGGGCAGCAGTATTACTCCTCCTTAGAGATGAGGCTGAAGGGCACACATACACCGCTGTGACCTGCCCAGTACTCACACCTAAGGGTCAGAGAGAGCAAGGCACCTGCTCAGTAATGCACAGCTACCGGGTGAGACTTGAACCCCTAATTTCAGACACCAAGGTCACCACTCCACAAGCTGTGCTTCAATGACAAACATGGACTTTAAAAATTTAGTGAAAAAAGAAAATATTTTTTCTGAAGATCTAGCTAAGGGATTAAATTATCTCATAATATTTTTAAAGCACCAATAACAGGTTAATAGTGCAAACCTGAAATTTATGGGAGGAAGATTTTATATTAGACAGGCATTTTAATATTGTTGCTCTTATTCATAATAAAAAACACCTCAATGTGGCCTTGTCCATTTTGTACTTAACTATAGAAACATTCCAAAGACATTTGCAAAAAAGTATATGACGTTTATCCACGAAATTAGTTTTGTTTTGGTACCTTTTACATTTTCAAGTGGTATTCATTCGTTTTTTCTAAGATCTTTTCAAATGTTAAGTTTGGAAAATTGGTGATTTTCGCACTGAATTTTCAAAATCCCCATAGCAGCCTTAGTTTTGGATTTCTGTCAAGTGGGGTTCCACCCAAATTCCATCTACCATCAGTTCAATCTGTGTGCAAATGCAGGTAGGAGGGACATGGGCATGATTGTTCATTGTTTCAAACAGTCCAAGAATAGGAAGAGGAAGTCCTTGTTTGATATTCTTCTAGCACAGTGATATTCTTCCCAACCCTTTTCCACATATATACCCACTTTAAACCCATTTTTATAAAATGTACCCCTTGTTTTTGAAACAGTTGTTTTTAAATACTGACACTTCTGTTCAGCTCATATCTTACTGTAAAATAGGGGAAAGGAGGTCGTAAGTTAAGAAAGAAAAATTACTGCACTAAAAGACCACAGATTTAATTTTACAACAGTCATAACACAGATATAATGATGATCAAGTATTTAACAAACTTCTAATTTATTATTAATAATATTTATTTGTGTTATCTGAAAAGTCTGTAGTAATTGTTATGCAGATCATTAGCCAATTGAAACACTGTTAGTGGGCTTGTTGAACTTGCTTTGATGCACTTAGTTTCTTGAAATCACGCTCAAAAGATGCAAGATACAGACTTAAATCTGGACTTGCATTAAGCTTGTTGCAGTACTTATTTTTTATGAAGATGTGAGAAGAAAAATCTCTCTCCACAAGTTCAGTATTAATAAATGGCAGGAGGTATTTCAATGCCTTCTCACTGAGCTGTTCGTATTTCTCACTGACATCTACCCAGAAAGTAGTAAGACACTTTTTTTAAAATCAGAGTTTAAAGAAGAATCAATTGACAGTTTGATTAACTGCTCTTTTTCATCGATTGACAGTTTAGCTTCTTTGAAGAATTCTTCATTGAAGGGATCTGCAGTCCAGTTGTTTTTTCTTCCACGTTGAGGGAAATACTCATAAAAGGACACGTTAAGACCTTCCAAGTGACTTACACTATTCCCTTCCACATTTTGAAATAGGTGCAAGTCATTCTCAGATAAAAAGTTCTGCAGTTTCAAAAACTTCAGGCTGACCTCTTTCAACACACGCTTTCCAAAAATCCAGTTTTTTCATCATTGACTCAATTTTGTTGGTTACTTTGAATATAGTGATTGAGTTGTTTTAAAGTCCCCAGGTGAGTTTGTTTATTTCTAGAAAAATATCTAATAAACATGCAGGATTTTGAAGCCAATCACTGTCCTGAAACTTTGGAGCAAGAGGGAAGTGATGGTCTTCCAAAACTACCTGGACTTCATGTCTAAGTTCAAACATCTGTGTAAGTACTTTGCCACAAGATAGCCCCTTTACTGCCATCTGCAAAAGGAATGTGCTGTGAATGCTGTTCATTTCTTTAAACAGAGCTTTAAATAATCTGGAGTTTTGTGGTTGTGACTTAAAAAAATTTACAACTTTATAGCCTCATCAAGAACATCTTTCAGTTCCCTAGGAAGCAGCCTGGATGCAAGACTTTGTCTATGAATGCAGCAGTGACTCCATGGTACGTGGGGTGCTACGTCTTTAATTTGGTCATGTAGGCCTGTAAAACAACCTGGGATAGGCTTGCCTCCATCAATGCATATGCACCACAACAATTCCACCAACTAATGTCCTTTTCAATGAAATAGCCACTGGATTGCATTAAAAATATCTTCACTTGTGGTGCGCTGTCAATGAGTAACAAAGCAACAAAGCAACAGGTTTTCCTCAATTTCATATCCTACCAAGTACCTCACAATGACGAGCAAAATAGATAAATCAACAACATCTACACTTCCATCAACCTGGAAGAAAAAGAATTTACTTTTTCTAATTGTATCTGTTACTACAGCTTCAACATCATCAGACATTTCCTGAATTCATCAAGACACTGTATTGTTTGAAAAAGAGACAGTATTGATGTTGTGGACATGTTCTTCCCCAAACATACAAAACACAGTATCCTTAATACAAGGAGAAATGAAATCTTCAGCTGTGGTGTGGTTTTTCCTACATTCAGCTATGGGACAAGCAACAGGCGTGGTATGAAGCCTCAACTGCATTCTCATTGTCTTTCTTTCTCATTGTCTTTCTTTCTCATTGTCTTACTTCATGTATGAAGTAACAGTTGGATGCTTTTCTAAGCACCAAGAATAATGTATTTCTTTGTTTTTATACATAGGGTGTTTAGTTTCTAAATGTTGCATGAGTAGAGAGGGTTTCATGCAACCGTTGGATCATACTTCCCCACACACAACACACAAAGGCTGAGGACAGTCACCATCCTCTACGAATGAAAACCCGTATTTAATATGTTCTTCAGAGTATTTCCTTTTCTTCTGTGTAGTATCTGAGGCACACACGATTTTACTGCCTCCTGGTGTGGGTACACCGTAGCTACAGACACGTTGTGAGAAGTACTAGGTGACAGGTTATAATCCACATCAAGTTTTGGTTTTTTAGCTGTTTCTGTTTTCAACCACTTATCCATAACTGACACACTTACAAATCACTGACAATAGTAACTGAAACTATGTTAAACGTTAAATTTTAAAAAAACCTACTTGTAAAGAATCACTATTAAAGACAACACACTTTTACTCGGTCAATAACTAAACTGATAAAATAGGCTGGCTAGAGAGATGTATTTATATGTTTGGGGAAGTTCTAGAAACATCGCAGATGAATTATTCCGAAACTGTGCATAATGACTGGTAGAAGAGTGGTTTGGGGGAAGGGTTTACAGCCACGCCCTCACCAATCATCATTGACTAATGGGATCTAATTTTGAAGTGTTAATCTCCATTAACAGTGATTCAAACTTAACATTTATCGTTCCATAACTAACGTTTTGCATTTTTTTACTTACTTGTTTATTCGCCATTACTGATTATTTTTCATGTACCCCTGAACAGCCCAGCACTGACCCTCGGGGGTATGCGTACCACCGCTTGGGAACTGATGTTCTAGAACCTTCAGTCTAACTCTACAATATTTGATACCACTGGTCGGTCATTCTCCTTCCCACATCTCCTGCCTTGGCCCGTGCTTTCCTGATTCTCCTTATTCTCCTATAACTACTTCTCGATCTCTCATGGGTTTTTTCTTGACTATACTTCTTTAATATGACCCTTCTTCTAGTTACTATTTGGGGCCTATTTCTTGCTATCTCAGTTTAGACCCCTTCCCAAGACAAATAAGTTATTCCCCAAGTTTTGGATTTTCATTTCAGACAGTTAAACTGGTGTTCTCTTGTCCTGATTTCTCCACTGGGCCTAAGATCTACGTTTGGAAGAACCTACTCAGGTTTTCCATAATACTTGGCAGGCTTTGCAGCCCAGCGCATCAAATCTAAACTTATCATCACCCACCCAAGCCCCTGGCCTCTTCTCTTCCCGCATTGTCTATATTATTGTGTAGAAGTCTCAAAATTCCCATCTCTCACCTCTGTCATCTATTTTATGGCCAAGTGCTATCAACTTGGGCTCAAACCTCCTCTGCAAAGTGTAGAGATGACAGCACTTTGGCACACTATTTTTTTTTTGAGCCACTTAGTTTTGACTACTGTATAAAATTTGTGCTAACCCTGAGAATACACACGAACCTGGTAATACCTACCAGAATAAGTAATCTGCCAAATGGGTCGTGCAACCGTGTAGAGCAAGCTGTCATTGTGGGTAAGAGGAGAGGGCTGGCCCCCAAAGCAGAGTCTTGAGCGTGAGCTCTGGGAAGTAAAGCATTTAGCTCAATTAGCATGCGCCCTGCTCTAGACACCCCGCGTGATTAGCAAAGTGACTGCTACAGGGACACCCGCCGCGCTCACCACTCTACTGTCACGACCACTGCATTTTAACTACTGTGTCTTGCTGTGCATGGCTGAGAATCTTTTGATCCAGACACTGTAGAACTGGAAGGTATCTTAAGAAACTCAGAAAGATGAGCCACATTGGTTTATCGCAAAGCTGCCTTTCCATCCCCACTGCCCGCACCGGCTCCGCGTGACCACAACTCGTCCCGGGAGTCTGCTGTCCAAGCTGTGGCCTCTCCACGCTCTGAGCATCCCCCGCAGAAGCTCCTGGAGGCATTTGCGTGAAACGTGTCCTCCTGTGTCACGCGGCTGCACAAAGACATGAAATGGCTCCCCCTGCTTAATGAGTGCACTGATGTCCGTAGTATCACACTCAAGGTTCTCCTCTGGCTGGTGTCCCCCAAGCTCTGACACCCCAACTCAGGACTCCACCACCTCCACACACACTCCTCTGTGCCCATCCTCTCACAAAGCCTTGTCAGGAGGACTACCCTTCCTGCACCCCTCAAGGTCCTGGATATTCCAGTCATCTGCAGTGCCCTCAGCACTTGGGTTTGCATCTCTGAGAATGCTTATGCCGGTGTCTGCCTCCTCCGTTAGGCTGTGAGCAAGAATCTACCCTATTGGTCTTTGTCTCCCCAACCAGCACAATGCTTCAAACACAGAAAAGGCTAAAAATAATAAAATAAAATGTAAGGGGAGAATGAAGTGCGGAGAGAAGGAAGAAAGAATAATATTATTGAATTTATAACCTGCTATCCCTAGTGCCTTGAGTGCTGTTTTATAGAATTAGAACTGGGAATCAAGAGGTCTTAAAATATACACCCGGCTCATTTGCTGATCTTAACCAAGTTCAACAAGCACACTTGACCCCCCGGTGCCATGAAAGGTGGTGTTATTTGTATTCTTTTATAGCACAAAGGAGTCAATATACGATCAGTTGGACAGAAGTACCATAGAAGAGGGTGTGAAAAACCGATAGCCTTCACTTATTCAACAAATTTTTATTAACTGGCTTTGCTGGCCATGGTTTTGCCTTGCCTGACTCTGCCCATTGCTGTGCCCTAGTCACCATATTTGTACCCCACTCTGGGGAAGGGCTCTCCTGCCTCAGCACTATTTCCTACCCTCAAAACCCACTTTCCTGTCGACGTGCACCAGAGAGACCGGTGTCACCAAACAAAATGAAAGCGCATTTAAAATGGGCCGGGGACGGGGTGGGCGAGCACGTGAGGCGGCAGGGCCACTCGGGTCTGGATCGCAGCTGAGACTTCCACGAGGCGGGCCAGGAAAATCCCCACGATGCCAGACCACTAGGCAGTTTTTCCAGAATTATAGCGCTCCCGAGTCCCAACCCCAGCCCTCTGCCAATGAAAGTACAAGTGAAGGTGACCCACAGGCACAGAGATGTAAATACTCTGCAGAAAAACGAGGCCCCTCTTCCCTGGAAACTTTTTTTTAGTGTTTAATGGGGAACAAGGGGGAAACTTCCACCAGGGCCCACAGCCCGCTGGGCCGTCAGGAAGCAGCGGACATGGGCTCGGGCCATGGCGGGCCGGGCAGGAAACCCCAGGCCAGCTACCGACTCGGCCCTGCTCATCCACAACGGTGGGTGGCCGGGCATCGTTACCCCCACGTCTCCTCTCTGTTGACGGCCTCTTTCCCCCTCTTCTGATGTACGCCATGTGAGGAAGGAGGAATTTAAACAAGAACGTTACCGTTAACAGCCCCGACGGCCCATTCCGGGGAGCTTACTGTGCGCCACGCCCTCGGCCAAGCCTTCCGTTGTCACAGCAACTCTGCGCGTTCCGGACGGACACCCCTCCCACTCTCCAGATGAGGAAACTGAGGCTCAGAGAGGTGAGGTGACTTTCCTGAGTTTACCACCAGTGAAGGGACGCAGCAAACCGTGAACCCAGACCGTCGGAGGCTGCAGCCAAAGCCCTTTGCCAAACGATACGCTGCCCTCCCAAAGCTGTGGCTCCCCTTGAAGGGGCCGGCCAAACTGCAGACTCGCTTTGTGGTACAGACCGAAATCACTCTCACTGCCCCAAAGAGAGCCGATGTCAGCTTTGTGGAAGTGCAAAGAACTCTCTGAAGCCCTTGGAGGTATCTTTTTTAGACATTTTAAAGTAGCAAACAACTAGCGGAAGCGACTGGTTCAGTGGGGAAAACACTGGAAGCCTATCCCAGCCTGCCTCTTAGTAACTGGGTAACCTCAGGACATTTGCTCGGCATCTCTGAGCCTCAGTGAAGTCTGGGTAAAAGTAACCGCCTAACAATCAGAGCTGGCACTGGCGAAGTGGCACTACAGTGCCATAAATCAGTCACCTTCCCCCGAAACTGTTCTATTCAAATACACTGCTCTATGGAAAGGCCATTGAGCACAACACCTAAACAGAGTATGAATGAATGAGTGAATGAATGAATTGTGATCACTTCCTTAGTGAGAATTCAGAGTCTAAAAATGATACAAAGCAACTTTCAAGAAATCATGGCAATCTTTATATATGTGCATATACTATGTGCAGTGTGTCTGCGAACACATCTGGATCTCTCTCTCTCTCTCTCTCTGGTTGAATCCTGATGCAACTTATTCTCCTCTTTCCCAAACATGTGCCTAACACTTGTTCAGATAATAGATCTCTATTCTCTAGCCAGTTAATTTGAACAGTAAAAAAAACATGACGATTTTATAGAGATAAGGCACCCTAGGGAATCGAAGACACTGGTAGCTGCTTGGCCAGTGATGGCGGGTTCTGTGATGAAAAAGTAGGAGACAGCAGACAAAGTCTCCGCTGTTAGCACGGCGCGCCTGGCTCCAACATAGGTGGAGCCGGGCTTCTTGTAACACCAAATTTCACATTGCTTTTTATGAGCAGAGGGTCCATTTCTACATTGCACCTCTGGATTTAAAAGAGGAAATTTAAACCTCGGAATAATGTTTTTTGCTGAACAAAATGTCTGCCAAACTAAGCTCTGACTGACTTCTGGTTTGCAAAGTCCCGGCCTCCAAAGTTCTCTCAGGTTTCCAGGCCGGGGCCGAATGCACTGTCTTCTGCCACCTCCTTCTCTGCTCTGGTTAGGTGAAAAAAGGGGTGCGCAGTAGGAGCACCACTTCTCAGGGTCACCTGGTGGCTTCGGGGTGCCCAAAAGATCCAGACAATTGCTTCAGACTCACTATCTGGGTGCATCAGCTGCACCTCAGGGATGGCACCAACGTGTTTCCCTAGGCATTATGGGAAAAAAACAGTTCTAGCAAGAAGGGTTTGGCGGGGAGATTACACCCAACAGCACTACGTCTGGGCCCTCCTTCTAGCCCCGTAAAAGACGGTTCTGTAAGGCGACGAAAGGCCCCGCTCCGCTTTCTAACTGAACAGCTGAGCCCTGTGTTTCCAACCTGCGCTGCTGCCCCTGCTGCCCCTGCTGCCCCAGCCTGCAGGCCCGCGATTCAACTTCCCACCTTCCCCCGCCGAACAGATGAACCCAGGCTTTTTGCCCCACACACTTTAAAACAGTATCCATCACCAGCTAGCCAACAGGTTATTCTTGGACCGGCACTGGTTCTGGCAAGATGCTCGGGTCTACGCAGGCAAGGATGAATGGGGATAAATGATGGCGTTCGGCCTGCGGGGCCACCGCGCCCGCCGTCACCCTCAGAATTCCCACAGAAATGAGCTCACTCCACCTTCGAAACATTCCGGAGCTCGAAAGTTTAAATCAGGCCAAGTTGATTTTGTGGGGTTTTCTAGCTTTTACACTGTAATTATAAGCAGAACTCTGTGCCACCTATTTCCTCCCGACTGTAATATTTTACATCTTTTTTAAGCGTACGTTGAGGTTAGCTTTTTTCTTTAATACATGTTATGAAATATGATATGAGCTTATGCTCAGCCTTAGGCACCTTTCTGCCAAAAGGCTGGACCAACATAAACTAAATATGACTATTTTCTTTATCCAAAGTACAGTTTGGACTATTACATACTCTCTTAATGTACATACAGAAAACCAGCTCACAACCAAAGCTCCCTGCAGGTCAAGTGAAATCGTAACGACATTTTCCTTTCATATAATGTGATTAACAAATGTTCGCTCACCAAACTCCTAAGAGACTCAAGAGAAAAAAACAAAATAACTCAAAGCAACACCAAATAGTAAAATAACTTGACGACCTTTCTATTTTCTGCTTGCTTTTTCACAAGCAATAGGCATGTGTTCTAGAAGCAGAAGAAACCGAGACAGAGTACCAGCTCCGAGATTCAGCAAAATATGACCTTCACACGTTACTTAACTCCTCTACCCTCAGTTCCCTCATCTGTAAAATGAGGGTAAAAGCTCTCAAAGGACTTTTCTGAGGAGTAAATGAAATAATGCAGGTTTGGATAAGTGCCAGCAAATGAAGTGGTTTATAAAGACTCATCAACATTGCTAATATTATCTATCTGTTAAATAGGTCTCTCTCCCAAACTAAGTATAAAAATGCTAAGCAGCCTCGTGACAGTCCAGGGTGCTTTGAAATCCACTACAGTGAGTCCCAGGGAAAACGACAGAAACATATACAAATAGGGAATTGCTCATCCATCGATTCCTACTCCATTTTATCAAGTCATTACAAAAATTTGGGAAGCAATCTTGACTATGACAGCTCCCCCTGCCCCAATCCTAAGACCCTGCACATGTCACCATAATGCAGCTCTGAGGCACCTTCTCAATAACAATGGAGTTGGGTCGCCAGAGTGCAGACTTCACGTGTTTAGGAAGGATTTCTGACAGCTCTCACTCAACGCTGATATCCCCAAATGTTAAAGACATACATGAACCCACTGTCCTTCTGAACTTAATCAATACTTGTCTGGAATAAATATTATGTTCATTTGAAGTCCAATGGATAGCTCTTTCTCTTTAGAGTCACTCTTTAGCAGGATCCTAACAGCTATCTTATCAGGAAGGCTGCATTTGCAGAGAAAGGCACCATTTTCCACCGGGCTGAGGTACCGGAAAGGGGGACTTCTGTGTGGAGCATTTTTCATAATGTGATGTGGGAACAGTTTGAAAACCCAAACTGTATACTTAAACTTTATAAATAGTAATACCGCTGAGGAGAAAAACATTATTTTCATGTGTGCTTGGAGCTCTAAGCACATTTCAGTGTTACTCGGGGTAATTTGCTCTGAAATCTTAAGAGATGACAATACAAGAATTCACTCTCATTATCAAGATACAAGGAATTCAAAAGGAAGATTATCTGCATACACACACACACACACACTCACTGCATTTGCAAATATATAACTGAGTCAAAATTTAAACACAAAGCTTCTTTTCAACAGGTCCGTTAGTGAAAGATCATTAATCACATGGCAACTCATAAACACAAAATCTGAAAAGCCCTTCTCTCCCAGGTCCCTTTTATTAAGATAGCAATATTTTATCTTCTCAGCAAATGTAATGCATTTCCCCTCCTGAGTCTGTTGGTTTCCCTGGTCTTCAGAACCTGACAATCATTTGATACAGGCATTCACCTTCACCCATTTATCATTTTGGAACGTTGGCCTCATCTCTCGTCATGAAAAAGTTTGGGGAGTTTAAACCCAGATGGCTTGCCTTTCACCTAAACAGAAGAATCCCTTCTCCAGTTCCATCCAGCATGTTGATCTGATAACAGTCATCTATCACTGTGGGGATTTGCATCTGACTGCCTTAATGAACTTGCAGCAGGGTTTTGCGGTGTGTAGTTTTTAATCGAGGTTTGCCAAACTGACTGGCATGTGAGACTCAAACACAAATGTCGCTCTTGGTCAGTCTATGCTTCATCTCAGAAATCCTTATTCCTATAACTTAATCTCCCCTTGTGGTTACTTATTAGACCTTATCATTAACTATTAAACTAAAATAAATGGGAACAAATCAGTTTTTTTGAAGCTACTCGCCACTGCCAGTTAACTAAGCAGCTGGCGGCCAAGTGTCACTCTTTATTAAGGACTGAATGTCCTTCCTGACTCAGGCTTCCAAATCAGAAATATAAAGACTGTTTTTGAGAATTTAGGCTGTAGCAGACCAAGAAATCCAAGATTACATCTCGTCCTCCTGCCTGCCTCTGTGACTGTCACCTCTCTTACCCGTATCACACACCTTATCCCTGGTAAGATACCTAAATGTTATCTTAACATTTTCACACTGAGCTCTGATGACAGACCCAAGGCAGAACGTTTAATGGCGCCTACGATTTTGTGGCAATGTGCATGTCCTGGGAACAGGCAGTGCCAAAGATAATTATCACTGAGACCATGCCACACGAAGTCCGTCTTAAATTTATTTCTGTAAAGATGATGTCGAAGATAGGAAGCCCCAGCCTGATGAAGTAGAAATTGCCGAAGTCCATACAACTCAGAAATTCAAATGCCTACGTGCAATTTTGTAATGACTAAACCAATTTGTAAGATCTCATTACATTAGCATATTTAATGGCATCACCTTGTCAGAGGTGGCCATTGTGCTCCCATCACCTGCTCTCCATACTTACCAAGCAGACACACACTATACAAGGGTTGTCGGTGATAAAAGGAATCTGGAGGACTTCACCTTCATTTTCACATTTTGCAACAGAACCTAAAGGGAAGAGAAAAAAAAATTTAATTTAAACTTAGCTTCGTGGCATTATTATTAAAATTCAATTTTTTGCACGAATCCTTTTTAAAACAACTACCCGAATTTCAAATACTGCTCATGAGTTTCAAATGATCAGACTCACCCAAAACAAATTTCATCCCTTCAGAAAAACATCTCTTTTAAATGGTTTTATTTAAACAGATTTTTTTAAAGACTGTGATACATAGATTTTCTGCTCTCAGGATTTAAGCACAACCGCAAGTAAGATTTCACTGGATCTTTAATAAGACTCCTTTACGACGGCATTTCAACTAAACACACACCCCTATGTGCAGGGGCAAAAGGCCACTAGGGTTTTCAATCTGAACGGAATTCAGGACTGCGTCAATGAACAGGACTTCATTATATGAATCTGCCTCTTTTTGTCCTGAGTTGAGATCACTTTTTGAAAATCTTCTTTCCTCTTCTCTTAGAAATTGACTCAATATTTTCTTTTCTGCACCAGGTGTCAGTAAAGTATGTCCTTCAAAATAGCAGCTGAGGTCCTCACCTGCCTGAAAACATATAATTACTATATCCTGCTATTATTACCCTTTTAAAATATGATCGTTTCTTTAAATTCAAGGTCTGGAGAGCGGGTGCTTTAAAAAGCACTCCTAGCACAGAAGGTACTCCTGGAACCCTAGAGTAGGAAGGAGCACGTGTGGAAAACGGGGCACAGTTTTTGCCTTACATGTGTAGGGGGAGACGAGATAAAAATAAGGGGTGAGGGAAATATTAAAAATACATAAGGGAATTTCTCAAAGCCAAAAAGGAGAATTTCTAGCCCTATATTGATGTCAACGTCTTCTCATGCTCCCACTCCTTAGCCTACTCACTGCCTTCCTACCCCGTAACCCGGCGGGCTTCACTTCGTCCCCACCGACCAGACAGGGGCAGGCGCCAAGGTGCTCGCTCCGCACCCTCCCATCCCCGGGCCAAGCCCGGGGACTCCCAGGTACCAAGCCAGCGTCCCGAAGGGCCGGTGCCTCCCGCCCCCTCCCCTACCTGTCAAGAAGGAGGAAGCCAGAGACATGGGGACCCCCGAGCAATTGAGCAGCAGCAAGACGCAGCAGGTAATCCCGGGCGAGCGCCGGCAGGCACGCTCAGCCAGAGCCCTGACGCCGGAGAACCAGAGCATCGTCACCTGGAGGGAATCCCGGGCGACTGCAGGTCCCGCGCCGCCGCCTCGGCTCCGCTACCGCGGCTCGCAATCAGAAGGGCTCTCAGCGGGCGAGTCGGGAGACAGTCCGCGAAGGAGGGAGGCGGGCGCCCGGGAGCCGGAGGGGGGGCGGTGGCAGAAGGGGGAGGGGGAGCCGGGAGAGGGAGGCGAAGGGTGGGGGGCGCCCAGGGAGGAGGGGTCCTGCGGGCAGCCTTCTCCAATGTGGCTTTTTTTTTTTTCAGGGAGTTGCTCGCAGCAGCTTAGTCGTCAGTCCGTCCACGCAGAGCGAGCGCCCGGAGGAGCGGGTGTCGGAACTGCAGGAGAGATAGGCAGAGCGGGCTGGCTGCGCGGCTAGCTGTGCAGCGCCACTGCCGCCGCCGGGGCTGCAGCCACTGCCCGGGGCGCCCCCGCGCCGCTGCGTGCTCCACTCCAGCGCCCCCCACCTCCGGCCGGCCCCGCCGGCTCTCCGCCCGGCCCGCGCGCGCGCTCGCTCCCGCGCGGAAGACGGGGACGCACCGGGCGCCTCCGGGAACCCGCTGGGGGCGCCCCGGCGCAGGAGCCCCGCTCCCCAGCCCCTTGAGGGAAGCCAGCGGCCCCGGGGCGCGGAACGCGGCGGGGCAGGCGTGTCCCCGCCGCCCAGCGCGCTCGGTGCCGCCTCCCTTTCCCGGGGAAACCCTCCCCTAATGGGGGGATGCCGCACCATCCCTGCTTACACCCGGGTGCCCCCACCCTATACGGAGCAGGCAGTGGGCGCAGGGGCGCCTCACCACCACTGCTCGCCTCCAGGTGCCCCGGCTTTCGAAAAGGGCGACAAACGGGACGCAGGAGAACCCCCGCGACTTTTCACTTTCTGGTTTGCTTCCCTCTGGCGGGAGCACAACCGCGGACTCCCGCGCTGAGCCGCCCGAGGGGTCGAGATCAGTGCCCTGTGCTTAGGGTGCGTCTGCGCGACCGGACACTGGGGAGGACCCTGGACGGCGGAACGACACGCAAGGACGACTCAGAAACGCACAGGGACCAACGCTTTTCGCCCTGAAAGAGAGCAACGGCCGCCCCGAGACTCCTCCCTTCCCAACTCGGGCGGAGCGGGGCGGAGAGACGCGGTTGGACTAATCATTCATTCACCCGCGCAAGAGGGAGGGGCTCCGCCGCGGCCTCCGCCGCTGGGACCTCTGTCGCCGCCGCTGTCCGGGCGGCGCCCTGCTCGCCCCTGCAGCCCTGGGTGTAGGGGACTCAGACCCTACGCCCCACCGATGCTCTCCGAAGGAGAGGAGAATTTTTGTAACCAAAATATGAAGGCGCAGGGTGGGAATTAGGGGGGTGCTTGGGAAATGTAGGGACCTGCTGATCGGTTGTCCTCGGAGCTCCCCGTGGGTCGCGGGCGTCCAGTCCCCAAGAGCGGTAGCTGGGTCCCCGCACGCCGGTGTCCCCCGCGGCTCGGCCGGGTGGACCCCAAGGGCTGTCAGGGACGCTTCCCACCGTCTCCCGGCAAAGTTTGCGCAGGGGCCGAGACTAGTTTTGAAAATAAATTAGTCTGTTTGCTGACACATACAGTCTAGTTTCGGCTTAACCCCTACCCTCCTTGGGGGTGGGGGCGGGGTGAGGAGGGTTGTTTGTTTGCGTTTTTCCAAGCGGTTTGGAGGTTTCCCTTAATTAATGCAGCAGTGCCAAGCTCCGGGCCGCCGAGGAGCTGATGGAGGAGCGCCTTGCTTTGACGTGGGAAAACAAGAGAAGGGAGAGCTGTCATTAGCCTGACACGCGCCATTTCCCTCTCAAAACAGAGTTTTCGTGTAAAACTTAAAAGAGAGAAAGATGATGTGTGGTTGGGGTTTCTTCCCCAAATAACCACCACGGGCCAGGCAGCTTCTTCAAAACCGGTGGTTAATATTTACTAACCATAAAGATCGGGAAAAATCCCTAAACACCGCCTCACCTCCCTGTCCGGAGGCACTGGTTAAAAACTTCTCTCACTACAGCTAGGTACCATCAGTTGAACCCACCATCGCCGCTATCTAAAAAGACACTCTCTGCATGACGTGTTTACAGGAAGATGTTAATAGTGACTTAATTAATGAAAACAGAATAATGTGGGGGTTGGGGGTGCCTTTAACTGCCCCGGACTTCAGCAGTCGATTCGCATAAATACACGTAATGGAATCTCAGGACCGGGAAGACTGCTCTGACTTCTGCTGCGCCTTGCCTGTGGCCAGCCACACATCTGGACTCTAGGTGGGTGTGGTATTTCTCCACCCAGGGGCATGTGCTCTGGGGCGCAGGGGAACTCTCCCTGTGGGTACAAAGCCCAACACCACCTGGAAGACATTTCCATCTGCCTGGAAGTTTACAGGCGGGGGAGATGGAGGAAGCCTTTGGCAGACCTGTCTGTCTTCCTGTTGGTTCTAATCAGATGCCACCAGTGATTTCCCCTGTGGCCTTCTGGGCAAATGGGCCCTGCTTCTGAAAGAGCCTCCTTCTCCCCAGAGGGCTTATCAGAACTTCTCTGTGGGCCCCACTGCTGCTGCCACCACCCCTACCAGTGACTGGCCACAGCAGTCAGCGGTCTCTGTCTATACAAAGGTTTGGGGGTCCAAAAAGAAAGAGAAGGAGCAGCAGGCCTCGGCTGAAATACACACAGATCTACTTCCACACTTAAAATAAATGATGGTACGATCCATAATCCAAACACTCCTGATCGAACCAAACGTCTGTGTGGATCTGCTTATGGTACTTTCCAAGGGGAAGGAGGTGATGGGCCCCAAAGACTATTTTTCAACTCAGGGTCTGTCCCAGTCTCAGTTAGACAGTGCTGTCTCATCCTCTTCGAAGTGCAATGCACAACCTCAGCGGACTGAAAGGGAGTCAGGCCTGTGGCAGGAGAAGTTCTCTTCGTCCCCTTACAGAGCTATGATGCTGAATTTGCACTGAAAATCCAACTAAAGATAGCAATTCAACACGTGGATGCAAGCTTACTTCAAAAGAAACTGCATCGACCTATTTCCTCAAAACAGAAATAAATAGACCCTTCCATAAGGCACCCTGGCAAAGGAACGGTGATACCAACCACCAGGGAGGACCAAGAGTATTCCATAAACGGGTGAGAATTTTACTTTGTGGAGGACACCAGTCCAGGCCTTTCAGACTTGCTAAGGGTAAGGGAAGCTGCTAGCAGGGATCTTACAGTCTAGTAAGGGAGACCAAGCATGTTGGGAAGTGAATGCAGTACAAGGTAGGAAGTAGATGCAAGAGGCAGAGATCACATGCCTCCCCACAGAAGCGTCAAGAAAGATTAAGCTTCCTGGAGGAGGTGGCAGAGGACCTGAGCCTTGAGGAAGGGGAGGCTTTAGGAGGGAGAAGGGCAACCTGGGACCAGAAGGGAGTGACAGCAGGTGAACACACAGATTACAGAAAAGATGGGGAGCAGTCATTCAGGTGTCTCCTAGTTCACTGTGGTCCCAAAGCTGTGGGAAGGCTTGGAGATAAAATGTACTCCCCAGATAGATGAGCAACAAGAATTTTATAATGGAGCAAGTGCCCAGTTCTTTGACACAATCTGACGACATCTCTTTAGAACGGGAATTATTTCTCTAGGTTTGCTCAGCAATCTGCACAGTTAGTCATTTCTAATCATGATACTGGAGAAGCCCATTTCCACCCACGTCTGTTGGAAAGGGTCTGGGTGATGGAGAGAACACACACGAATCCCTGTTTCCCAACATCTTTAGCAACAGCTATCTGATTCTTCTCAAGATGAAAGTAGACATGCTGCTTTCCACTATTTTTTTAAAAAACACTGGCGATCTTACAGATCATGTAAACAAACTCTCTGCTCCTTCACTTTAAAAATGAGAATTCTAAGGGCTAAGAGGTAAGTGACTTGCCCAGAGTCTCCCAGCTAGTTCACGGGCATGGCCCATTTCAACAGAGCTCCTCTGGCCCTCTCTCTGATCATGGTGCTTTCCAGGTCAAATGTTCTGGCTTCTTGGGTCATAAGAATTATGAGAAAGGACCACTGTGTTAGATATGATGCAAATGAAAGTTACATAGTTGACACAATAGCTACTCAAGTGTCTAGTGAACTGAATCAACACCCACAACACATGTTGTTAAGTCCACAAAAAGCAGACCACAGCTTTGCTCACCCGTTGAACAGTGAATTTACTCTCGGGTCAGAGGCTAAAATGTTAATGAAATGCACTCTCTCCCAGGCTCTCCTACTGGTTTGCTCAGTTTCCGGTCCTTCAAGATGGGGAAGTACCAGTGAAACTGATGAGAAGTCCTCTAGGTTCTGCCAGAGGGCTCTAATGTCATCCCCCCAAAACCACAGGTTCTGAAGTGACTCTTCTGTGGGGGTGGGGAGAGTGGGGACAATGACAAAAGAATCATCTCAGTGATGTTGCTCTATTTTATTTAAGTGACCATTATTAAAACAATTGTTAAGTCATCAGCCTGATCCTATCTCACCGGATCATCTTCTCCATGGTTTGTAACCTTCAGGTTCTTTTCATAGGACCGAGCTCACAGAAGAAATTTTCCATGATAAAGCAGGGCATTTTGAGAACAATGATAAAGCCAAGGCATTTTTAGACATAGTTACATTGAAATAACAGTCATTGGGGATTTTTAAAATTAACATTGCAATAAATAAACACCACTTTATTCCCCTGGCCCTCATGGATCCCTGATCCCACTCCAATTCCTGCGTCAGGGATGGTACGCTATGAGTAATGGGGTAAGGTTCACCTGTTTCACATAATACTTGTTCATTTAAATGTTCATGAGCCAAAACAACCAGATTGGAGTGTTAAGAGAGTCTCCAGTTCTGTGATTTGAGGAAACACAACTGTTTTCCAAAGATTCTTTTTAAAAATTCCCATCAACATCTAAAATATTTAATAAATAAATCATTTTAATTATTAGAAGTTATATAAAGCAGATATGAACTTGATTCCATTACTAGGTAGCCACCAATGTCGGTCATTTATAGGGAATGGTCTTTACGAAAGGGTCCTCTTCTCCACATTCCCTCTGGGAAGTCACCCCCAAACCAAACTGACCTAATCACCAGCTCCCTTGGCACCCAAGTGGCAGCCCTATTTGTGCATCGCTGGGGGATAGCGGAGAGAACCTCAGCATGAACCCAGGGCACCAGAATAGTAAGCTAAGGCCTTGCTCCTGTTGGAGGTTTTTGTGAACTCTCCTACAAGACTTGAAATTGGCCTCCCTTGGAGTAAGAGTCAACAGAGCAGAGAAAAATCACCATTCCCCCAGAACTACTGTTATTGGACATTACTCACAGTTCAACATTATTACCTACCTAAGGATGTGTATGACCAAGATGCCAGTTAACATGCATGGAGACTCTAGCGGAGACTCGTGAATGCCCCCCAATATTTGTTCTTCCTCAGTATAGAACCTCTGGTTTGTACAGTGCAGAAAGCTCATCAGACTCCCGCACGGATACGAGGGGCCCCAGGACTAACTTCTTGCAGTGGGACAGAAGTGGAAGAAGTGTCTTTAAAGACGAGACGTCCTCTTTCTTCTTCCCTTCCTTCTTTCTGATGGCTGGACCACCAGCGTAAATCATGCTGCTAGCGCTCCGGCAGCCACCTCGACTTATAAACAGACCCCGGAAAGAAAGCTCTGGGGACACGGCAGAGCGGGAAAAGCCAAGGTTGGGCTCTGACGCCATGGCGGGCCACAGGAGCCCGGGGCTGACTACCCCCGGCCTGGCTGAACGTCGGAGGAAAAGCAGGGCCCATGTATGGCAGTCCTTGGTTACCGATTTTTGTTTCCTTGTTACTTCCAACTAAATGGAAAAGCTTCTGAAACATTTAGCACCAAAGACAAAGAAGTGGTCCAATAAGAAAACGAAATATGTTAATGAAAGAATTAATCAGTTAGTTGGTTAGTTAAAGATTGAAGCACTTTCTGAGCCGAAAAACAGATCTAAGGTTTCAATCACCTGTGGCTCCTGTTAACATGTGTCTTACGAGTCTTAGGAAATTTATAATATTCTTTCTTTTGAAAAACAACGTTAAAATGTTTGTAACACCATGCCCGTAGCAGGATTACTCACAATTAGCCAAAAGGTAGCAGCACCCCAAGTGTTCATCAGCAGATAAATGAACCAATAAATTGTGGTTATACATCCAAGGGAAGCTTAGTCAGTCCTAAAGCGGAAGGACATTCTGACACATGCTGCGACGTGGGTGAGCGTCACACTAAGTGAAATAAGCCAGTCAGAGGAAGACAAACGCTGCAGAAGTCCGCTTCCACGGTGTCTGCAGCAGGGAAATTTGTGGAGACGGGAAACAGAATGGTGGTGAATGGGTCGCAGAACAACGCAATGTACTTGACACTACAGAACTGTCCCCTTGAGAACGGTCTAGATGGTAAATTGTACGTTACCCGTGTTTCACCACAATTGAAATTTTAAACATAATTTTTAAAAATCATTTACATTTATGTCCTCATGACTACATTAACAGAATGGTTGGCCCCCAAAGTAGAAAATACAGATTAATAAAGAAAAAAATATGTGGTACTGATTTATATCGTTATTATCGTGCCTGTCTTTGTGTGAAGTAGTTTACATCAATCGCCTCCTTGAATTCACCCAACAAGCTTACGGGGCAGGTTCTATCATTAACCCCATCTTACATCTGAGTGGAATTAAGCCCAAAAGAGGGAGGAAATTGTTCGAGGTCACACAATGGAAGATTGGTCCAGGTAGGCGGGCTATGCAGCTCAGACTCTAACTGGTGAAGCCATTGTGAATGTTTTGGTCACTAATTGTTCTTTGGTAATGTCATTTTTAATAATTATGTAATATGACATCTTATAAAGCCATGATCCCCTTAAATAATCTCCCATCTAAATAGTTTCCAGTCTTTTTTTTTTTAACTACTATGAGAGATGTTTCAGTGAACATCCTTTTACTGTTCATATTTATTTCCTTCAGGATAAATGCATTAATTGGCAGACCAAGGCATGTTCATTAAGGCTTTTGAATCACATTTTTATACATTTTTAATCAAAGATTATTTTCCCTTTGGTCCTAAAATTTTTATATGCCAGACGGATATACTTGCTCAAAAAGAAGGCAAGTAATTAGGAGTTCTAAGCTATTTCCTAGAGTTATCTTCCTAGATGCTTGTAGATGCAGAGGGCGCACAATTAAGACTTATTAAAAATAAAACACATCCCATTTCTAGACTTCATTGATTGTGTGGTGTAAATATTTATTCAGGGAAACCTTTAAACAAACAATAGTGACTTATTGACCACAGCCAGCTTCACGGCATACTATCAAGTGTCCATGAGCTGGAAGATAAGCCTCCATTCCCCTGTTTTCTTCCCAATCGCTTCCGAAAAGCAGTCTTTTCAACTTGAACTCTCCAGAGCTTTTCCTTCTCCAAACCACACTTTTCGGTATCTCTCACCAGAAAGACAGTAATCATATTAATGAACAATCCCAGCATCTCTCAGAAGGCAGCAAAATAAAAAAATCAAGTGCCCAAGATTTAATTCATCCAAAGTATCCCATCAACTCCAGCTTAATTTATAGTTGTCTGCTATCAATGAGATTAGTGGTCATTACGGAATGGACAAAACTAATTTCACTAATGTGGGAAGCATTCAAAGGGAATTCTTTGAAACTAATCCAGTGACTTCATATCTAGTCCTAGTTCTGCCCCTTGACATCCTAATCATTTGAGGCAAATTAATTAACTTTGTGAGGCTCAGTTTCCCCATCTAATACAAGGGTGAAATAGCCTCGCCTCTGCCTGCTTATCAGGGTTGGAACCAAAATCATTTTATAAAGTGCTACGTAAAAAATGGCAACTAAAAACTTGAAGTTTGAAAGGGCCCATAGAAAGCATCTAATCCTACTCGGTCATTATACAAATTCTTCAACTAAGGTTCAAATACATTTAAGTAATTTGCCCAAAGCTACAGTGGACATGATTTTTTCCCAGAAGAGGAAGGACCTTCTTTGAGAACTAGTCCTCAAAAATGTGGTTTTACTAAGGTCTGCCAATCATCATGCAGTAGTCCCCCTTAGCCACGGGGAATCCATTCTAAGACTCCCAGCGGACACCTGAAATAAAGGATAGTACCGAATCCTCTCTCTACTAGGATTGTTCCTACGCATACACACCCATGATAAAGTTTAATTTATAAATTAGGTGCAATAGGAGATTAACAACAAGAACTAATAATAAAATAGAACAATTATAACAATATACTAGAATAAAATGGATGTGAATGTGGTTTCCTTCTCTCTCAGAATATCTCGTACTGTACTCCCCCTTCTTTTCCTGACGAGGTGAGATAACACAGCTGATGAGGAGGTGCAGTAAGGCGGGTGACCCAGGCACTGTGACGGAGCATTCGACTGCTTGTGACCTTCTGACCATATGTAACAAGCGCTTTCTGGCCTTTGTTTGGCATATCTGAAAGTACCTTTCCTCCCCGTTTGCGGCCTGTCACATGGTTGGCCCTGAATAAAAGCTGGCCAACGTAGATCTTATTGACACTAATAATATACTGAGTTAACAGACCAGTATCTAGGTACCACAGCACCTGAGATAAGCAATGCCTCCACCTAAAGGACTAAGGTGAAAGGTAGAAAATTTTAGGCATCGGAGCAGGGACTACAGAGGAAGAAACAGAAACTGGCCTCATAGGACCCCTCAAATCACAGGACACAGTTATCAGCAGCCTGTTCCCCCACGCTGGAGCCTCCCCTTATCTTCACAGTGCACGTCAGTCTTTGCTATGCAAACCAGCAATCAATCTTAAGGCCATTCAAGGCAGTAAATCCACCTTGACTGGCCAACCACTGTGTGTGTAACAGGCACTTGGTTCTCACTGAAGTTACCACACTTGCTCTCTTTCTCTTCCCGTTAAAGTTACCCCAATTTCCACTACTCGAATTTAAGACATTATATACTCAAAGGCATATAAGGCAGTCATTTATATGTAACCATTTAAATGTATACATTTTATTTGTATAAATAGGAAGGAATGAGGGCGAACTCAACACTTCTGCTGAATGTTTTAATTGATGTTGGCGGGGGTGGGGGAAGATCAATTCCAAACAGAAGAGTTAGTTTCATTGCATTTCTCATCCCCAGTGAGGTTTATGATGGAAATAATTGCTGGGCATTAGCTATTGTAGTACTAAGAGATGCCATTAAATGGACCCCAGACAAAACAAACCAGTAAATGGCAGTCTATTTATGGGTCACTTTATTCTCTACTGCTATAAATAGGTGTCCTTTGGCCATCATAATAGGTGTTTGCTCTGTGTCACATGTGAATGTTACTTTTCGCCCTTCAACATCTGGAGACACTGATAAGCGTCCGCATAAATGAACCTTCAATGTGAGTGCTGAGAAAAGGAGCTTCTTGGTTTTAAGGTGGGTCAATGGGTCTACTTCTCTATTTTTCCACGCAGTCAATTCCCTAAATGGCAGAAGGGTCAGCTTGAAGAGCCTGGAAAAATGAAAAATTTAGCTTGGACACATTTTTCTTAAGTTAGTATCATCATTACTCTCGCTGAGGATTTGGAAAATAATTTTCATGGTGCCTAAATTACTGTTTGATTGAAGGCCAAATCCTTCAGGTCATGGAATTCCTAAAGATCAACACTTCATAATCTAGCCTGAAGAAATGGAATATTCTA
Source organism: Lyroderma lyra (assembly GCA_004026885.1). NCBI lineage: Eukaryota > Metazoa > Chordata > Mammalia > Chiroptera > Megadermatidae > Lyroderma > Lyroderma lyra. The sequence goes on along the minus strand of PVJL010005214.1, from coordinate 45,518 downwards.
GTAAGTTTAGTGTTCTAGTTGATGACATATTTTAGGTGGGATATACACATTTACTGATTCTCAAAGCATTAGGAAACAATACAACATAATTAATATGCAGGCAATTAAGTTTTTATTTCACTAGTCCAAAGAAACTTTGAGATCCTCAAATTCCTTGAAATCCAGAGCCTGGCTGCTGGACTAGCGCACCCGCATCCGCTGACAGCTTATCAGAAACACAGCCTCTCAGACCCCGTCCCAGAGCCACTGACTCAGAATCTGCATTCAGCAAGTGACCCAGGTCCCAGGTATGCACGTGAAAGTCTGAGAAGCGCTGTCAGTGCCACAGGATGGTCAATTTAAACATGACCTTTGTAGTATAAATGCATCGTAAGTGTGCTCAAATATCAATTCATTAATAAAGAGTTTGAGTTGGTAAAAGCCAGACCGGGCACTTTGTTTTGTAGTTTAGTCTACAACATTAATTCATTCAGGGTTGGCTTGAATGAATAGAAATAACTTAATTTACCAATGGACACAGATTTAGGCCCTGGGAATAAAGACCTGACTCACATTATGAGTGAGAAATTACTGCAATAACATTTTCATTGGAAGAGTCCAGATTTTCAAAGCAATAGCTCAAGGTAAGCAGCGTTTCCTGTGTGCAAACAGAAGCTCTTTGTCACTGTTGATCCTGTTTGGTCAACTCAATTGTGTGTGCTTTTATACTTGGGAGAGATGGAAAAAGAATTTGTCGGGCAGTATGTCATATATAACATCTACGGACTTTGGAATGTGAGTTGCACAGGTTAAACCCTTGTGTATTGGATTCCCCAACCTACACTGAAATGGGGATACTGCTAATGCTATCTTTTATGTGCATTAAATGCAATTAACATGTGCCAAGCCATTCACTCAGGACCTGGTACATGGTGCTATGTCAATGTGACATTTCTACTTTTCTGTGTGTGGAGCCTTTGTCTGATTTGACTTTTCATTTCCTCCTGTTAGAAATAAATGTTTTGAAACATGTTTCAGAACTGTTGTGTCTGGGGCCAGAAGCATTTAAAATTTGTTAAGAGAGGGGAGCGAATTACAGGGCTGAAGAGAGGAAGCTAGATCCTGCGCGGACCCAGCGGCCAGCCGCCCGGGCTCCAAGAGGCCTTCGCGCTTTGCCTCGCAGACCCTGTAGGTGGCAGCACTGAGGCCTCCAGCCGCGCGCAGCCGCGGATGCCGCGGTTTAAGCTCCCGCCGCCTCCCGGGCTGCGGTTACCCCCGCGTCATCTGCCGGGTCGTGCAGAATGTGCTCCCACGCATGCAGAAACTGCTCTTTCCAGTACCTGTCAACATTTCCTTTCTCCTCCCCTCCCGGCCAACTGCTCTGTATGTGTTTACATTTGTATGGTTTCTCTATTCTAGTTCAACTCAGAAAAACATCGTATCTCTGACCAATTCCTTTGATACACCCCCAAGTACGTTACAGTGGTCTTTGGAGAGTTACTAATGTCTCTTCCTGGCCACCAAGGGGCACTCCCGCCCCCATCCCCACCCAGTTTGGGGCAAAAAACAATGCTTGTGAAATACACACACACACACACACACACACACACACACACAAAGTGCCTTGCCCAATTCCAAACATGTTACCATAGATACCTTCACTCATCAAATCCTTAGAACTAAGCCACGAAGTAGGAAGTACTGTCAGTACCTTGCTCAAAGTCAGGCTGCAAACCAGGGGTCCAACCCAGGCAGCCTGGTTCTTGAATTGGTGTTAAAACCACACAAAGCTGCCTCTTAAGGGAAGACTTAGAAGAAGTTGTAACACTGCCTGCAAATTGAAGAGATCTCAGGGAGGAAATAAGTCTCTACTCTTCTGGAGAGTTCCCCAAATGCAGATAATAATTCCTCCAGCCCATATCCACACCAGATAATGGGCTGGACAATGGCCTAATCTGGGGTTTCACCAAGGCAGTAGAAAGGTGAGAGGGGGCCAGTCCGGCCACAAAACAGGGAGTCCCATTCTCAGGTGCAGATGGAAAGAAGAGTGGTCAGGAGAAAAGCCCGGCTGCAGCCAATTACTGCCCGGCCTTGACCTGTTTGACTCCGTGCCGTCCAGCTCATTGCACCAGCAGGCACCACCTACTTCGCTTGCCTTCCCCAGGCAGATCCAAAACAAGGCAGCGTGGAGGGGAAGACTTCCTCTTGGGTCTTTGGAATCCCACAAACCCAATTTGTATGTCTGTACTTACTCAAGGACGTGTGACGTAACTGATGGGGTTCCCCATTTCCTTTTCTGCAATAATGCTGACCTCGGAGGGACGCCAGGTAATCCAGGCCGAGCCGTTTGCACAGAGCACAGCGCCCCGTGAGAGCTTCACCTGGGGGGTTGCGGCACCACTCCCGAGTGTTTCCATTTCCCACTTCTATCGGGTCAAATGTGGGAGAATCCACTCCCCTACCTCCTGCTAGATTCATCGCTGTGAAGCAGAGCCACGTGCTCTGTCATTCCTTGGCTCACAAACCTGCGCTGGCTCCCATGGCTTAGAAAAGGACATTTAAACTCCTTACACGAATGACCGCCGTTTGCCACACCACCCTCTCCGGTTGCCTGGATCGCTGGCGTCCCTCACACAGCCGGAAGCACGTGCTGCACCCCACGCCTGCCCCGTGATTTTCTTCTATCACTTCCCTTGTGCGGCTTTCACCCCCGAGTCCTGTGTGTGCAAGACCGCAGCCACGAGCCACATGTCGCTGTTTAAAGTAATTAAAATTAAAATTTTAAATTCTCTCCTCCATCACACCAGCCACATTTCAGGTGCTCAGCAGACACACATTTCAGACAGTGCAGATTATAGCACATTTCCATATCACTGCAGAAAGGTTAATGAGACCGTGCTGGCCCAGAGGGTGTGTCTAAATCCTGACCATCCTTAGGGACTGGCCCAAATGTCACTGACGCCACAAAGACACTTCTGTGCCTCCCCAGCTGCAAGTTATCTTTCCCAAAGCAGCAGAGACCCTGCTAGCCATGACTCACCAGGCTGAGTGGTTACCATTGAGACATCCAACGTCCCAGGCCACATGTCACTTCGAGTAAAGCAGCTCTTTGAGCCGCACGTGGTGGACCGGGAGGCATGGCGTCCAGAAGCTCCAGGGAACAGGAAATTTAATCTTCTTGGCTTTACAGTAAGTTTGAAGCACCTATGCCCCAGGCACAGTTTAAAGCATTTTATAGCCATTATTTTATTTCTCCCCCTTCAACTGTGTAACATAGATATTATCGTCTCTATCTTACAGATAAAAAAACTGAAAAACCCTGTGATTAGGTAGCTTGTCCAGAATACGGTATGCGTGGTATGCTCACACACCAAGAAATAATCAAACCAAATGCAGAATCCAGATCGCTGTGACTCAGAGGAGCAGGGCTTCGTCCACACACACACAGCCTGCTGCTAGACGTTGTCTTCATTGCTTTGGATCTAAGAAAAGATGTCAGGCAGAGTGGAGGTAGGGGTAGGGGGATGGGGGTAGGGGTGAAGCCCCTGAACAAAGGACAAAAGCCCTGTGAGGACTGCCCAGGTCTTTTATTCACGTAAATGTGTTACTTCGTTGTCATCTGGTTTTCTTAACTCTCTAAGGCAGGGGTTCCCAACTTTTTCCCACCTGTGTGTACCCCTTTTAAAGCTATTTGTATAAATTGTACCCCTTGTTTTTAAAACAGCTGTTTTTAAATACTGACACTTTTGTTCAGTGCCTACCTTCATGTAAAATAGTGGAAATGAAAAATAGTGGAAAGAAAAATTAACTACACTAAAAGTACAAACCACAGATTTAATTTTACAATATTCATAACAGTTAAATATTGAGAATGATGATCAAGTATTTAAACATTAAATTAAAAAAACTACTTGAAAAGAATCATGATTAAAAACAACACACTTACTTTCTCAGTCAATAACTAAACTGATCGAACAGTCTGGCTATGGATGAATTTATATGCTTGGGGAAGTTCTAGAAACCTCGCAAATGGATTGCTCTGAAATGTGCATAAGGATTGGTAGAAGAGCAGTTTGGGGGGACAGGCTCATAGCCACGCCCTCACCATCATCATTCGCTCCTGGGGTCTCATTTTGAAGTGTCTCCTGAACAGCGATTCAAACTTAACATTTGCTCTTCCATTGCCTTTTTTTTACTTTACTTGTTTTTTCACCATTACTGATTACCTTTTGCGCACCCCTAAATGGCCCAGCACCTATCCCCAGGGGATACGTGTACCACCACTTGGGAACCAATGCTCTCAGTTTCTAGAAGAGGACGATTAAGTAATTGTGAGTGTGTGGTTCTCAGCACAGGGACGCAGTAAAGAAAGTTAGGGGAAGTGAAACGGTGAAAGATAAACATTTTTTCAATATCTTTTCATGGATAATCTGCACACGTCTTGCAGTATGAAGAAATAGAATCAGGAAATGTAGGTAAAAATGTTCAAATATTCGTAGTTTCGTATGACTCAACCTAATAATTATTATCAATTATCAATTGTTTGGTAAATTTTGTTATCAATCATTTTATCAATTAGAAACTGGATATTTTAGTGTCCAGCCCTAAATTGAAGCACAACCCAAGTGTGAGTGCTTTAAAACCTCTGTCAGACACATCTGGGGCACAGAAGTGGTAGTCTCTGCCTGCAACCTTCACTTGAACTTGGAAACGGAGAAACCAGGCTACTTTCCGAGCCTTCAATTTTCTGGAAGCCCTAGATGATCTCAGAGACACGGAATACCCTCAAGGAGACTGAGCGGTGCTGCAGGGAGCTGGGCGGACAGAGTATTCACATATTTAAGAAAAGAACATGAAGATGAGAGGAGGGAGAAGGAGAACCATAGCCTGAGCCAGGAATGTGGGGACAGAAGCTGGTCCTGCCTCACTGGCTTGCAGGGGCATCTCCTTGGTGGACACAGATGAACTGGGCTAACTGCCATTAATAGGCTGACCAGACCCATTTCAAATGGCATGCATGGTCAGCTTACTGACACCTTGAATGTGGCCCAGGGAGACTAGGCTGATAGACGTACCGTTTGAAATGGGACAGTACTGTTGTTTTCTGTCCCATTTAAAACGGCACATCAGGCCAGCCTAGCCATTAAGAAGATAACCCAGCTTTGCTTCCTTGAAACTGTCCTGTGGATTTTTCTGCAGGGGTTGGGGTCGGGGGCGGATTTCTTGTGCTCTGCTATCCCTAAAAACTCAGCAGTTTCGTTAGGGTTGCACAGAAACAAGGCGGTTCCTACCCGCCTCTCATCACTGCAGCAGGCGCCCTCCCTCCCTAGACAATATCTGAATCCGAATGGTCAGACTGGAAGTTGGTCCTATTGAGCGAGAACCTCGTATAGAACCACAGAGAAAGTACATTACCAGCATATTTAGGTAAAGGGGAAGAAACCTGATTCCAAACGTGTTCAGCTTAATTCTTAGGTCTACACCAGAGCCTGGGATTTGTGACATTTCACTTCCTGCTGAACTGATGCCCACAGTTTCCTGGACACGTTTAAGTAATCCCCACGAGAAGCGGTAAGGGCCCCCACGGAAGACGAGAATGTAAGGGGAGAAGAGTGTAGCCTTGCGAACAGGAGTGGTCGCGTGCCCTCCCGTCCAAACGGGTTACTGCTGACCCACAGAAAAGAACTCCCCCTAGGATTGAAGTGTACATAGAATTTTTAAAATCGTGGATGATATTTATTTAAGTTATCTTTATGAAAAGACTTTGAAGTCTTGTCAGAAAGACCTCCATAGGCTTAAATCAGTTTGTTTAGTGATAAGTCGTCCTTGAAGTGTTGAACGAAATGTTCCTACTCATTTCATTTAATATTTTGAAAACCTCTGTGGCCAAACCATCTCACCTTTGGAACTTTCTAAAACTCTAGAGGTAGCTTTAACATTTAACTAACGCATTTCTGTTACATTTTTCTGCAGCTCAGCTGTGTTGTTTGTAAATCGGTTTATAAATATTCACGGGAGGACCTAGACGCGGCCTTCATCAACCAGACCGCACCCACAGCCCAAGAACTAGTCCTTGTTACAATGGAAGATGTCACGGTGCAATAAAAAGGGAATGAAAATAGAGGCAAACGAAGGGGCCGGCAGCTTGTGATGTGTTTTATAACGCCTGACTCCCCAAACCTGGAAATGCCAGAAAATGCTTCAAGTCGAGCTATTACTGAAACTAACCCTGAACAGCATGGTTCCCCTTTGACAGATGGAGAAAATACATCCCGAGGGCAGGAGCGATGGCTTGGTGGGTTCCAGCACCATCACTCCCTGCTGTTCCTCGATGGCATCTGGAGCCTCGGGGGACCTGCCTCTACCCTGGACCGTCTCCCAGTCTCATTCTCACGCTCTTCCGGGTCATCTCTTGGGCTGGTCCAGATGTGCCAACCGTTAACCCAGCGATGCCTGCTCACGGCCAGACCGCAGATGTCAGTGAAGACGGGCCAGAAATGAGCCCGTGTCTTTCAGAAGCAGTAACCCCGTGACCTCGCCCCAGGACACCTCCAGCCTCAGCAGTTAGCACGGCCTTCAGAGTAAGACGGTCACCCAGTCAAGGGGTCAGGGCAATAACTTGGGTGTCCTTTTTGTCTCCCTGCTCTGAACCTGTCATATAATCCAGTACTGTAGCTCCCCCCCATTCTCCACAGGGGGTACATTCCAAGATCCCAGTGGATACCCAAAACCATGGGTAGTTTTAGGTATCCTACACATGCTATGTCTTCTCCTACATATAAAGTACGTACATGCCTACGACGAAGTTTCATTTCTAAATAAAGCCTGGTAAGAGATTTACAGCAGGAGCTAATAATAGAACAGAGCAACTGCAACCACATGTGAATGTGGTCTCCTTCCCTCTGTGAGCATCCCGCACTGCAGTGACCCTCCGGGTGCCCACGCGATGACAGGAAGTAAGGTGAGCCATCACTGAGCAAAATCAGTTCACGTGCACACAAGCACTGTGGTACCACGACAGTTCACCCGCAAACCAGGAATGGCCACTCGGCGGCTCACGGGCAGGGGCGTACCCGTGGAGATGCTGGACAAAGGGATGGGTCACAGGACAGGCAGGACAGGGGAGGCTACCGCAAGGTTTCCTCCTGCCACCCCGCGCGGTGGCGCGCCATGGGGAACTTACAGATCGTTTGTTTCTGGCATTTTCAGACCGTGGTTGACACAGGTAACCGAAACCACAGAGAGCGAAACCGAGGCGACGGGGGGACTACTGTCCAGAATAGAAGCGGGTTATCTCGAAGCCAGAATACCCACGGATCTCAAGCAGAATGGACAGCCTTCACTTTCTGGGCCTCGCGGCGATTTAAAGAGATGTTGGTGTGGATGAAGTTCACTACGTAAACAAGGTTTGTTTCCATATATTTTCCCAAATATTCGTTTCCAAGTATTTTTGCATCCACAGTTGTAGAAAGTCATCAGGCCAGGGTCATGCTTTTGGGCCCCGGGCTCAGTGTGCTCTGCTGTCACGGTCTTTAGATTCTTAATAATTCTGAACAGGGGCCACTTCCCATTTTCAGGTTGCACGAGGCCGTGCCAATTGTGTCGCTGGCCCTGACAGTCAGAGCCCACACTCGATTCTCGGGGACCTCTGACTCAGTACTCAGAAGACCCAGGTGTTATTATCCCTATGTCCTCTGACTTCAAATGGATTTTTCTTAAGGCTTTAATCATTAGCAGTCCAGGGCTGTCCAGCACAAAATCCAGCCACAGAGGCCCCTATTGTTCATATTACATGGCTGGATACTTTTGGGACAGTCCTCGTGTAGTCTCACACGAGAAAAGGGAAGCTCAGAGGCAACTTTCTTTAAACAGAACTATCGACGATGCAGTAAACGCATACAGTCCTCTTTACTGCTATGAAGTGTTAGCAAGCAGCCAAGCAGTGGCTTCTGTGGTCCATGACCAATTCATCCTCCTCCGTGAGGGTCTGCTCAGTGTCAGGCACTGTTCTGGGACACAGAGATGGCAACAGACACGAGATAACAATCTCTGCTTTCAGCGGGCTTACAGTTGGGGGGAAAAGACAGTAAATATAAACAAGTAAGTCCATTACGTGTTAGAAGGGGATTGACTGTAACAAGGGAAAGCTGAGAAGAGGCCGCGGATGTCTTAAATAGGGCGGTCAGGAAGAACCCAATGCGAAGATGGCACTGAAGCCGAGCTTGGAAAGAAATAAAGGCACGTGTTCATGCACGCTCGGACTGAGAAATGGCAGGTGCAAAGGCTCTGGGGCAGCTGTGTGTCATTTGGGGAAATGGCGGGAAGGGAGAGAAAGAGAGAAAGGGGCAGGAAGATGAAGTCACTGAGGTCCCACATGAGCTCACAGACCGCTGTGAAAACTTTACTCTGAGTAAGAAGGGAAGCGATGGAAGGTTCTGGAACCTGGGAGTGACATGCCGACATTAAACAGGGTTGCCCTGGCTCTTGTGAGGAGGATCAAAGGCTTCTGGGATGAAACTAGGAGGCCAGACCAGAGAGTATTGCAATCATGCAAACCGAAGGGACCGCGGCTTGGACCAGGTGGTGACAGTGGAGATGAGGATAAGTGGCTAGATTTTGGCTTTATGTGGAAGGCAGAGCTGATAGGATTTGTGGAAGGGTAACCACAAAACAACAACAATAACAACAACAAAAATAGTGACCAGATCTTAGACCATATCCTTCAACTAGCCTACCTTCTGGCTGACTTGGCTACTCACGTTATCTCAGTCCATTTTTATTCACTCTGGGAAGGAATTATTATCTTCACCTTGTTGATGAGGAAAGTGGGACTCCAAGGGTTAATACGAGGGCGGTCCAAAAAAAATCCAGCCATGAATGCCTCTATTTTTTATATCACGTGGCTGGATACTTTCTGAACAGCCCTCATGTAATTTGCTAAAAACACTAACTAGTAAGTAGAGGACATGTTGATCTACATAGAGCCAAAAATTTATCAGCACATCATGCTGGGAGCACGCTGGATTTCAGAGTCAACTCGGAAAATAGCTAAGTAAGTAAATAAATAAGGAAGGAGGGAAGGAAGGAAGGAAGGGAGGGAGGAAGGGAAGAAAAGTCTTATTTGGACTCTGAACTCGATTCTCTGTCTACCGGGCGACAGGGCTGCTAACAGTGAGTTAGCACTGGGGCACCATAATGAACTTTGTGCTGGGAAGATGAGAGAGCTCCTACCGGGCACTAATTTAAGAGACATGAGCTCATCTAGTTCTTTGAAGAATTTTAACAGCCGTGGAATTTTGCCAGTAGGGCAGAACCTGAGCCAGCTAGATACCCACCGAGCTGGCTTCATACCAGCCCCTTTCACAAAAAAAGCCTGTAGCTGTTTCCAGGCTGGTGGTAACCGGCCCTGGTGTGGAAGGGAAGCTTTCGCCCTCGGGGGGCATGGAAGTGAATGGTCTCTGCCATCCAAATGGGGGTGCATCTGGGAGGGGGCAAGCGGAGGCGCTGTCAGCTGGGAGTGAAGGATGGAGAAGGGCTGGGAGCCTGATTACGAGGAAAGCAGCTGTCTCACCTTCGCAGGGCCTGCAAGTGCCCTCATCGAAGGATGAGGTCAGCCCGTGTCCACCTCCGAGAACGCCCTGGAGCCACACAGTTTATTGTAAAGTAAAAGCTTGGAATGGGGAGCAAGGGAAGGGACATGGGACGCCTCTAAAAGTAAATGAAGTGAAAGATGGTCCGGTTACTATTGCCTCCCAGCCCTCCACCCCGACACTTGGTGACATAAAACAATGACTTTATTGTGTTCATGGATCGCATGTGTTGGGAGCTGTGAGGGGCCACAGTGGGCTTTGCTTATCTTATCTTCATGGTATCTGGGGCCTGGGCTGGGACATACAAAGATTGGAGGGGGAGGCGAGGGAGTGACTTGAAAGCTGTGGCCTGGAATCTTCTGGAAGTCTTTACTCACATATCTAGTGGTTGATGGTGGCGGTCGGCTGGGACCTCACTTGAGGCTATTGGCCAGAACACATGGCCTGGGCGTCCTTGTAGCATGGCAGTCCATGGGAGTTAGATTTCGTACAGGGAAGCTCAGGACTCCAAAGGGGAGCACCCCAACACTAAAAAGGTCGCAGCTGCATGGCCTTTTCTGACCCAGCCTTGAAACTCTGGCAGTCACTTTCGCTGCATCTGACTGGTTATAAGCAGGTCACAAGCTCACCTAGACTCAAGGGGAGGGCACGTAGCTTCCGCCACACTCACGCTGGGACGAGTGTCAAAGAATTTGTGTCCATGTTTGAAACCACCAAAGAGGAGTTTAACATACTCGGGCATTTGGGGAGCCTGCGCTTACCCCAATGTCTAGGAGGAGAGGTGGAAAGGTGCTGTGACCTGCAGGGGGCGTCCAGCCCCGGCAGGAAGTGCTGTCACCTCTGCTCTGCTGCTTTCCCTCTCCCCATCGCTCGCCTCATTTGTCCTCTGAAAGGAGGTGGGTTCTGCCCTACCTAACTTGGCGTTTTGGGAAGGACACGATTCACCGGAGTCCACCAGTTTATTCTTATCTCCTCTTGCTTCTTTATGCATCAGAGGATGTCTCCCTGCCTTACCACAACCATGAGAATCCCAGACAGCTTAGGTCTGAATCCTGATTCCAGGATTTCTTAGTCATCTGACTTTGGACAAGTGGCATGACGTCTCTCTGGACCTCAGTTCCCTCATCGACGAATGGGAAGTTTTATAAAAATTAAAGGAATGATGCCTGACAGAGCAAAGCAACTCAAGAAATGTAAGCTGACCTGATTTTGAACTGTGCAGTACAACTGGCTTTTATTTTTTTTAATGACTTTCCTACTCTTCCTGTTATTTCCATGGCCTGGACCCAGAAAGACCATACTCACATCCTGACTACCGGTGGATCAGGCCATCCCTTTATCCCTTTCAGTCTGTTTTGTCACATGTGTACAGTGGATAGTAATATAGGTCTCAAGGGTATTTGGGTTTATTTGATGAAATTGTACATATGAAGCAGCACCACCAGACCAGGCCCCTCTGAAGACTAATTCCCTTCCCTGCCCCACCCCCATTGTTTCTACTTTGGAGCCACTGAAGTGAGCAAAGTTCACTCTACTTAACGTTTTAAAACTTTCTCCCCAACTCTATCTCATGAGCCTCTCCCATCCATAATAACCACCAATTTCCCAGTCTCCCATTATGAAAATCCTAACACCTGACCCTTTAGTGAGGGGAGGTTGCTTAGAGATAGCATAATCTACTGGACCCTGGAGAAGACAGTGAGCAGGCCAGCCCCATTAGGCTGGGGACGGCCCTCTTGGGTCGCAGGGGGCGGCCTGGCCTGGAGGCCTGGATAAATACCTAGACTGGGCCTGACTCCAGTCCCCTGCTGGGGAGGCTGGCACCCGCCGGCTAGAGGGAACACTCCTCTCCCTGAAGGCCGGCTACTCAATTTCCAGCACTGAAGGAGCATGAGGGACAATACTGCCAAAGCCCAGGGTCACTTCACTTGGGCGAACTGAGCTTAGAGTGACACCATCTGCTGGGGTGTGACTTCTAGGGGGAGAAAAGCCTTAAAACAGTCTCCTCCAAATGGGGTACGCCTGGAGTGATCCCTGTCCTCTTGTATAATAGTGTCCTTGTCCAAATACCAACACGGCCACAAACATGCTCCCTGGCAGTCCAGCAGAAATCACCCCCCAAGTAATTGTCAGGCCCCCTTCCCCCACCTTGGTTTTTAATGGACGGAGAAGTTATATGAATGTTTATATTCCTTAGACCAGGAGGGTAGACACAGGCCCTGGGAAAGGGTTGGCCAGAACGTGGGATTGGCTTCCTCCTTCTGTTTCTCCCTCCAGCTCCTTTTAGGGAGTACCATGGGGTTGAAAGTGTCTTTTTTTTTTTCATATTACCCTGTGTCTCCAGGCATTAGAATGACTGATGTCTTCAACAGGCATTTACAAGCACCTGTTCTGTGCCTGGCTCTGTGACCCGTCCTGGGAACGTACAGATGAACTCCACGGCGTGCAGCCTGTGATACTCCATGCTGGCTTTGGTGGGATGCTGGAACGGCCAGCGCCACGAGACCTCACATGCCATCTGGTACTGAAGGGCTGTGGGCCCAGCCGGGCAGCCCCACGGGAGCACCAGCAGCCTCGGGGATGGCGGGTGGGGGCGTGCTGTGTGCACGAGGAGCAGGGCCGTGTCTCAGCAAGAAGGGGCCACAAGTGCAAGGGCGCAAGGCAGCCCGGCCCCCTGAAGCACCGCAGGTCGCTGGGTACAAGAGGGGCTCAGCCGGACACGCAGCCAAACTCGCTGGCTACACGGGGACGTGCCATACTACAGATCTGGGCTTTTCTCCAGCCCCCAGGAGAGCTGCTCTTCCAGATTAGAGCGGCTGGCAGGTGACTATCTAAGGGCCACACCTGCCACCCTGGTCCTGGTGCTTTCTCAGTTTCCCCCACCTGCAAAACATGAAATGGGAGGGCCTCCATGTCCTTGAATAGCCCGGATGAGCGACCCAGAGAGCACTCTGTGGCGTCCAACTTTCATCTGCTTTATTGGTTCAGAAGTGAAAACGTTCATTTATTTTTATGGGACACATGGACTTGGTGATCTCTTTTCATTATTAAAAATGAAATTCTTGAGAAACATTCAAAACCTTGGTTTCACAGCTTCCAGCAATATGAAGTTTGGACTCTGTCCCTCAGCAAAGCCGGGACTGATCTGTGCAAAAGGACAGCGGACCCCGGGGTTTCTGTGAAACACAAACGAACGGGTGGATTGCTTTCCCCACCCCTCCCCTCCATGTCCCCTCAAAACAGAGACGCGTGGTGATGTCACTTCACTACTGTCAAGGAGCTGACACACAAGCAATGAGCCGGCCGGTTGGGGGAGTAAGCAAGGCTGAGAGCTGGTTGTTTCAGTCGGGAGCCCCCAGGGTGCCCAATTGAACAAGCGAGAAGATACTGGTTGCAAGCAGAGGAGAGGAGACCATCTCCCCCTTCCTTCCTTCCTGGTCTTACTTTCCAGCCCCCACTCCCACAAAACTGGGACGTGAGATTCTGAGCCTCAGGGTCACTCAGGTCTGAATTTACCTTGTGCTGGGGGTGACAGATAGCGGGGTGTCAGGGGGCTGCAGTGAGGTCAGCCTGGAGTGGTGAGAGGAAGGATGGGTTTGGGGGAGAAATGAGCTTGGCAGACCTCGATAACATAGGGGAGTGAGACTGAAACTGGGGTTCAGGAAGCAGGGGCATCACAACCACCCACACGGCTTGCTTCGAGTGGAGATGTCTGCGACCTCCCCTCAGAGCCCCTGAGGAGACCCTTCGGGACAAAGGACGGGGCCGGCATTTTTGACCGCGGGCGACCTTAGAGAATGAGTGGACGTAAGTTCCGGCTCTGGGGTCAGGCGGGCCGAGGAGCCTTCCGGCGCCACTGCGCCTCCCTGGGAAGGCTGGACGGTGTCCACCTCCACGATAAGGAGAACAGTGGGGCCTGTCTGTGCCCGCGGGATGCAGTCGGCTCCACCCGACGGCACTCCCAATAGCAGCGTCCGAAATGACAGAAGCGCGCGGTTCGCCCCCGCAACCAGACGCCGGGGGGCAGCAGTCTCGGAGGGGTCTGGCTCTGCAGCGTTGCCCCTCTGCTCGCTGGCCCTTCCTCCAAGGCCACCAGATGGCAGCCAAAAATGCAGGTCATGGGGCTTTCACACTCAGGTCCCGGGAAGGAAGGGAAGAGCCGCTGTGTCTGCAGGGGTTTGGGGGGAAGAGCCCCGAGCACATGGAAACTGAAGGTCATGGCAGCACCTCTGGAGGCGCTTTAGAAAAGGGTCGTTGTCCCGGCCACCTGGGCACCCGCACTACAGGGCGGAATCGCCAGGCGTGGCCGAGGACCAGGTGGGGTTTTCCTCTCAGTCCGAGCCGTGAACAAGCCCTCTGGGTTGTTTGTTTGCTTGTTTGTTTCTGTTTGTTTGTTTTTGCTTCGTGTCCTGTTATGCCACTCAGTTGTAGCCACTAAACGGTCCCACACATCCTGATCTGCAATTTTGAGTTCCTATTCCATTTATATGGTCCTGTGTGTGTTGTCCTTGCTGTAAGAGGCTCAAATCTTTTGTGCAGGAATGAGACAGGTAAATACAGAGAAATAAACTCTGCGGAGAACTCAGGAATGAAAGACTATGTCCGCCGTGCTGCTAACTCACCAGCGTGACCTCCCAGGGCTTGGATTAGCAGCTGGCCACCCTCGTTTGGAAGCGCCTCCTGGTTGGGGTTAATGAGAGTGGAAAGCCAGACAGTCCAGACGCAGGGCCTCGCCCCATCCCGTCTCCACCCAGGGAAGCTGTGGGAGCCGGGCCAGGGAGTCAGAAGAGGTCAAGGTAATGGTCTGGTGGCCAAACTAGAGAGGGAACTGTGGGCAGCTCTCTTGGGGGCCCACGGGGCTGTCGCTATGAGGTAACCAGGCTAGACTGCCTTCCAACAGCTGGGAGACAACCCCCCACCTCCAAGTGCAGCCCGACAAAGTGGCTTCCCAGCTGCTGCCACCACGGAGTTGTCAGGAAATTTGTGATAATTCTTTTTATTGATCGTGTCTATTGATTTTGTCTATGGTGAAAATATACTGCAGACACATTAAGTAGCTATTATAGGCAAATTGTCTCTTAATGAATTGTAGCAACAGACAGGACTTGACGTTTAACCCTACCTGGGGCTTGGACTTCTCAGGCGCTAAACGATCACGGAGGGACTGGATTCCACAACAGAACCCAAGCAGACGACCTCTGACTGTGGAGATTTTGCGGGGTCCTGCTGGGGAGTGCCCTAAACCTGCTCAGATGGAGGGGCCGAATAAAGCGTCCTTAGGACTTAAAACAGATGATCATAAAAAGCACACAAGCATCAGTACCGTGACTCAGACACAGGCCGTGGTAGCCCTTTTCCCCCACTTCACTTATCTGTATTTCAAAACTCCAGCAAAACAAGTGGGCATCCCCTGAATGATCCCCCTGTCTCATCCCACATCTTAAAACTAGGTTGTTGCTTCTAAGAGACTAGAAGAAAGAAAGACTTCGTGCCTCTCAGAGACTCTGCTTCTTCCTGCTTCATGTGGTTTTTTGTTTTGGTTTTCTCAAAAAGAAGAGAAGAACCGTGTGTGTGCCTGTGTGTATGCATGCATGCCTGCATTTTGGCAAAACTGTATGCAGAATAATGCTTGGAAGCTCAAATCAAATACGCTAAGTGTTAGCCAGCAGCAAAACTTTCCAACTCTGTTACCACATCCCAAAGAGAGGGCTCGAACTGGAAGTTTGCCTTTGTAGTGGTGATAGCAGACACTTCGGGGATGCTCTGTTACCAGGAGCAAGGCTTTGACAATTATTACTTTATAATGTAATGGGCAAAAATCTCAGCAAAATGTGCAATCGCTGATGGGAAAATGCTTCTTTGCCAAACTCTTGAAAATCTCAGCAATTTGGCAAAAAAGACTTATTTCTGACAGAGATGAATTATCACTACAAGCAGCAAATACAGAGGCCAATGTCCCAATTGCACTTGAGTCTGGGTTTTCAGGGAAACAATCATTCAAGGCTGGCCACATGTTAAGCCTGCACTGTCCTTACACGAAATACGGGAAGTGGAGAAGCCATTCCAGTCCCCGCTGGCCAACACTCCGGAGTCCTTTTGGTGCCGATTCAATGGTTCCTCTCTGACCCTGCAAAACCCAGGCTGCCACTGCTTCGCTCGCACGCACTCAACACTGACGGCAGGTCGGGCTCTCGGCTGACAGCTTTGGTCCTTCTGCTTGACTCTCAGCAGGGGCTCTGTCCCCGGGCGATTTTGCCTCTTGGTTACAAGATGGCTGCCTCCAGCACTAAGGGTTCATGTACTTCCTGGTTCACACCCAGCAGAGAAAAGAAAAGAAGGCTCTCTCCCAACATGGGACGCAAAGCATTCCGGTCTGTGTGACTGGGTCACCTCGGTCCTGTGCCCTCTGCCAAACAAGTGCAGATGCCAGGGAAGGGCCATGGGCTCCTTGGCTGACATGGTTCAGGACACCTCTCTGGAGCAGGGGACAACGCGGATGCCTACACCAGAAGTGAGGAAGTGGATGACAAGGGGGCAATCAAAGATACCTGCTCCATGACCTCCTTTAGTGTTTGCCCTAATTCTGTACCGTAAGTATGGTTACGTACGATTTACGTCTGGTTACGTTCATGAGGAAACTGAAGCCTGGAGATGTGAACAAACACACCAGGTTCACACGGCTGACTCATGGGGAAGTCTGGGTTTGAACTCGAGCATACTCAATGGCACATGCCCATGCCCTTGAACTCCATCCCTCTACTGCCTTCCTTTAGTGAGAGTGCTGCCTTTATAAATGCTTGTCATCAATGCCACAGGGAAATGTCATTCACTGTTAGTAATATGGATAGCAAAACAGGCCAATGGGATGTCAACCATCAGTTCAGTATTTCTCACTGCTGTCACTTACCTACTGCTGCACCTCAAAACTTAATGGATTGAAATAACTATGTGAAAGGATAGTTTTCAAACTAAGGCAAAATGGTTCTCATGCAGATATAAAATGAGTACGTGTTAAAGACTGAATTTAACTCAATTAAATGAGGGAAACAGGTAGATATGAATAATTCAACAAAGAAGTCAAAGAAGTCAGTAGTTTATATGGAGTAAAGGAGTGCTGAAATGAAGATTACAACATTGACTTTTGTGGGGGAAAGGAGGGTTGACCCTCCACTGGACAGAATTCATTTGCACATCTACGGCAAGAATTATTTTGGATTGAGATCAATTGTCAACAACTCGCAGCATTCTCCAAGAGCTCCGATAGAATCAGAATCTGCTACCTTGGAAGAGAGTACTCTGGACAAAACCCATTGCAGCGGGGTTTTTTCCCGATACCTCAAACACTTCATTTCTTAAAACGTTATGATTTGAACTGGACTAAGTTGGGCAGGTGGCTCTGCTGGCTTCACCTGAGATCACGCCTGTGGCTGCACTCACCTGAAAGCTCGACTGAGGCTGGAAAATTCGGCCATTTGGTCCTTGTTCTAAAATTTGTACCTGCAAGATTTTAATTTAGTCGATGGTGGTAACCAAACAACTTACACTTCCCAAGAGAGGGGGGCATGCCACACCACACAGGACTACATGGGGGCATACCAGGCTTTGGTCAAGAGGGGCAAGCCTAAGCCAGAGCCTTTCTGGGGACTTTCATGGGAGAAGTAAGGCAGGGCAGGGCGGACAGCTTAGGACCGGCTAGTTCAAGTAACTTCAACAGGCTTTGGGGCATAGGGGCTGTCCTTAGCTGGCTGGTGGCTGGCCCTGGGTGATTTAAGGTAGAAGAAATATTGGTCTGGTGTGTGAGAGTTAGACAAGGAGCTGGGTAGGGGTTGGCACTGGATCGATCAGTCTGTACATGCAAGGCCTGCTCCAGGTGAGCTGACCACCACCTCAGGAGTTAGCCAGCCCCGGGAGGGGCAGTCTGTCCCCAGGTCTGAAAGCCCCCAAGGACAGTAAAACACTACAAGATACAGACAATCAAAATGTGACTAATACAGCACTGCACTCAGCTGTGGCTCCTCAATTCTCCTCCACATGACCTCTCATTCCCCAGTAGGCAGTTGGGTTCTGAGAGCCAATGCAGAAGCTCACAAAGTCTTTAGTTGCCGAGTCTCAGAAATGACATGATGTCACTACCACTGCATCCTATAGGTCAAAGCAAGACATAGAACAGCCTAAGCTCAAGAGATGGGAGAAAGAGCCCACTTTTTAATAGGAGGAATCACAAACAGTTGGTGGCCATATTTAATCTACCCACAGAAACCTATCTCATTACCCACCCAACTGTATTGACAGCGCTTGTTGATATGACCGAGTCACACACTAAACAACAGTCATCTTAGGAGCAAACCGTACCTCATTTATCTTTGTAGCCGAGGGCCTGAGGTATAAGAAGCACTGTTTCTCCAAAGTTAATGAGTAGGAAGTTCATTCAGATGGATGGAATTAAATGAGCGAAGACAGAGAAGCAAAGAAGGGCTAGAACTGCCCACTTTTCAGAAGTTGTCCGATTTGGGGTGTGATGGAGGGCAGAAAGCAAAAGTTGTAAGAGCTCCATATTCAAGACAAAGGACTTGGACTTCGTTCTGGGGACAGAGAACACCATGGAAGCTTTAGAGTGAGAGAATGACTGGTCTCATTGTTTCTCCAAGCTGGCTTAAATTACCTGATGGCCAGCTGAGGGCCCAGTTTAGCCCATTATTTGCCACAACAAATAAAAATGCTAGGGGACCTACAGGGCCACTCTAACCTGCAAGGAAAGCAGTCCTCTGAGGCCCGAACCTCTTGGACATCAGCACTGCTGGAGGATGGCCTAAGTCAGCTGGATCAGTCACTATTGTCCCTTTCTTTTTGGTCAATTTCTTTCACCTCCATTAGAAAAAGGTGAGAGCTACAGGTTTCTCCTCTCCTCAGCAGCGGAGAGCGTGCGACGAGGAAAGCCAATCTCTCACCCAGATCTGCCTCACAAATAAGCAACCAGGAACACGCAGGCACAGAAGTGGCATGGAATCTGCTCTTGTCAGCCCAGGGGAGTACAAGTCCTTCTTTCAGGCTCCTTGACAAGTGGCTTTCTGGAAGGGTTTACTGGAGACAAAGGCCGCAGTGTTCTAGCATCAATCTTAGCTAACTTGAATCAACTCAAGCCACATAATCCCTCCATGTGATGGCCAAATCCAAAGCTGAATGAGAGTTAGGTCTAGGGTGCCATCCAGAAGAGTACTGGGCTCTGGGCTTACCTTATTCTCACGATACTTACATGCAAAGGCAGAGCAACTCTACTATTCATTGTTTATATTATGTACACCACTTCTTTCACAGATATATGTATGTGTGCTTCTAATGTTATGTATGCTAATTAACAAATGCTCATGTATGTATTTTTAAATGGTTTGAGGTATAATTCACATGCCATGTAATTCAGCTCTTGTAAGTATACAGTTAGATCAACTAGTACAGATGAAAACATGATCCGTGTAGCTCCTGTCTATCAGTGTTTCATAATAAGTTGCCCTGAAACTTAATGGCTTAAAACAACATTTATTAGTTCCCAGTTTCAGTGGGCCAAGAATCTAGACATAGCTTAGTGGGATGATCGGCTACAGGCCCCCTCATAGGCACCCATCAAGGTGTCAACTGGGTCCATTGTCATCTCACAGTTCAACTTGAGAAGGACCAGCTCCCCAGCTCACTCAGGTGCTAGCTGACCAGATTCAGTTCTTTGTGGGATTCTGGACTGAGTCTCAGTTTCCCTCTGTCTTGAGATCACCCTCAGTTGCTCGCCATGTATCCCTCTCCATTACGACAATAGTTTCATTAAAGCCAACAAGCCTAGAAGGCAAGGGAGAGAATGCCAGCAAATCCGAAGTCCTGATCTTTCATCAACTAATCTCAGCAGTGACGTTCCTTTTACTGTATTCTATTTGTTAAAGTAACTTGCTTGGTCCAGCCCACCTTCAACGGGAGGGGGATTGCATAAGGGCGAGAATTCAGGGAGGCTGCACCCCACACCTTGTGTTGTAATAACTTCCTGGAGACCTTCAATTAGAGTTTTGCAAATGTTAACCAATCTACTCCTGGGTAGGGAGCTTCAATTAGTAAGTAGACTAAATTAGGGTATAAAAGGAAACTAACACAAGTATTTATCACCTTGCCATGTGGAAATATTTTTAAAGTCTATTACAGAAAATAGAACAAGCTTTACCACCTTCTTTACCCAACACCAAACCATGTTCTTATTAAATTTTTATTGAAGAGCATTTTATTTCTCAATACAACTTCCCGAGGGTTGCTGGCCTTTCCGTTTAGCTTGTGCATTTTAGAGCTCTCAGACGGGACCTACGTTTGGGGAAAGGGAGGGCACGTTAAGGTGCAGAAATTCATAGACCCAAACCTTGGAAAGTTGGGATTTTTTAGGATTATGAAAAGGTTTAAATCAACAATGATCGACAACACAAAGTTATGGTGTATTTATCGAAGTTGCCAAAGTTGTATCTGGGAAATCAAAAAAAAAAAAAACAACCCAATTGATATTGAGATCATTCTTTCTAAGAAAATAGCAAACATATTTTTATCTTGCATAGAGGAGAAAAAGAAAAACACAATAGGATTACCTCTGCTGAAAACCATCTGCTCTCTCCTTGGTATTGAAAAATACAAACCTGTAATTTAACAAAACGGAAAATGTATTTGTTTGGCTATAACTTTTTTGTATGAACTTGACTTCTGTTGCATGACTTCGTTAATGCAATAAACCCTGTTAGTGTAGACAAGCTTCCAAACCAACGTTCTACCAGCCTGCACGGGAAAGGGTAGTGGGAGAAAAGATAATGAACTCAACCACGCACCAGATTATGGTTCTTGGAAACCCAGGACATGTTGCTATCCATTGTTTTATTCAAATATGACTTAAGCAGAAAATCATTCTTGGGGTACACAAACCGCAGGAGGCTTTTGGATGGAACGCAGCCTCCAAAAATTAAATGACTCTAATCTTGCAAAGTTTCAGTTGGACGCATGTCCTTATAAAAGCCATTCTTCTGCGGTTTGGTCATAGCAAGTTCAAATAAAAAATGGACAGAGCGCAAACTTTTAAATGGTGTCATTAGGCAGCCAGACCTACAAAATGTCAGATTATGGAGGCATTGTAATAGCTCACTCAGTGTTATTGGGAAAATCATTGCATTCTAACAAAACAAACACATAAAATGGCTCAAATGATAAGCAAAAAAATTCATTCTCATCAGCTTTTGGAAGGAGAACAGTATGGCCACATAACCAGCAATCAGATGAAGATTTCTTTTTGTTTTTGTATATCTAGATAATGGATACCACCTTGATAAATGTCAGGTTGGCTATTGAATAAAATCTATGCCAGTCTACCACATAAAAATTCAGCATTTTCTCCTGATAACCTCATGGAGTGCAGGCAGTCCCGGGGCTTAAAGCTTGTCCCACTGAGGAACAAGGAGATCTTTATGCAGCTATTCATTTTGAGGTACAAATAACCCAAATCCCAGATAAGAAAATTATATTTACAGCCTAACTTTCGCATTTTAAAATTGGTGTTTTTCCTCCTTAAACGGGTCAGCTGATGTGGATTGCTGGAAATCCCTGAACACTTTACCATGCCCAGGTCAGCAATATACTCTTGGCTTCAGAGGCACTGGTGCTGGAAACGAAACGTGCAGCCCCCTCCTCCCATTCCCGCCGCACCCCAGCCCGCCATCCTTCCCCGCCCCTGTAATCGGCATTTCTTCTTTTGCCTCTCTGGCTTGAAGAGCATTGAAAACATGAAGTTGGTGTATATATGGATGTCCTTATTGATATCTAGAGCTACACTTTTAACTCATAAGCATAAACGAAAGAATTAAAAACATTTATATAGATATGGAATGAACACAACCCGTGTATAACGTGCATTCTGATTTTTCCCTCACAAATTTGGGCTGGAAAGTGTCCACTACACACGGCATAACACAGAAGGTAGAGCCTGGAGAGCACACACACGCAGAATGATCCACAGCTTTCACACACGCACGAACTGGGGTGTAGACGTGACCATGGTTACCCCGGAGTCTATTCAGAGACCTTTAATTCTATTATTTTTAATGCAGATGATTCTTTTCTTCATGACAATAGAAGATATTTAAAATTGTTGCCTCTCCAATGGAAGATGTTTTTGAAAAGCAAGGCTTCCGTTGTATTTCTTTTTTCCTGATTCTCTAGCAATGCATTTTGCTGCATTTGAAAATACAGCCATGATCTGGGGTCTCTGTACTTGACGGTGGCTAACTGTTTGCTTGGGAAGGGTACTTCTGTGGACCTGCCCGGGCTCCCTGACATGTGAACGGAACCCAGTAGGATTCATTTCTGCCGTTCCATTTTAAAATAGGGCTGAGAAGGGAAATTGTGCCTCTCAACTTTTAAGAGATGCTGTAGAGTTTTGATGAAACAAGAGTGTGTGTCTGGGACCCTGCATCCCCGTGTGGTTTCCAGCTTCTAAAATTTATCTCGTGTGTTTTAAATTGTTTGGTATAAATGTGAAGGACTTCACACTTCCATTGAATGTGTTAGTACTTAGATTAAGACCACACTTACCTTTTTCTTATTTATGAGCAATTTTTAAAAGTGACTTTATTTACCGCACTAGTGAAAAAAATGGCAATGTGATAACTCTTACTACAAAAATGTGATTGATTTTTTTCCATTTCTAAACTAACTTTTAAAACAAGCTAAGTCTTTTTACAAGGCAAGGGCCTTGGAACCACTTGGTGAGTATATATTGAATATTTTACTTTCTTTTTCCTGTGACACAGCAAGGAGTTCATCCAAATAGAACCATGCCTCCACCACATAAATCATTCAGAAGATCTGGTAACTTTCCATGTGATTCAGTTAAATCTTTCAAATCCCACAGGAGAATTTACTTGCTTTTGGCATATTTCACCATATTAGGAGGAGAACCAGTCTCCAGGGACCTGGTGGTTAATGCAAATGGGCCAAAAGCTGATGTCCTAAGCTCAGTTCTGTAGCTTAGGCATTTTTATAGATGGTGTTTCTCTTGGTTGAGATTTCCTGAAGAAGTTTTCTTTCTGAGTCCTCAATACCTCTCTAGGCTCCCCACAATGCCTTTCAAAGGACAGAACCTTTCCTCTCATAATTAAAGTAAGACAAATGCAGAGGGATGTTAACATGTAAAACTGAATTTATTGACACTGAATTGAAAACGCAGCATTGCCTGTCCCAAAATTGGTGGGTTTCAGGGCAGCAGGCAGAGGTGAAGTGACAGGAGAGGAGGGGAGAAGTGAGCAGGACACTTGATGGGACCTGGAGGGCTGGGGGTGGGGAAAACAGAGTTTTCCCCATTCAGTCTTGCCCAGTCTCCACGTGTTAGAGAATTCTCGGAGCTAAGACGGAAATGCACCTTCTAGAGGCTGTTGGTATTTTATGGGCAATGCAAACCCTAAACTGAATTTTAAGCCAGAAGATTTTCTGTATGGTCAGTTATGTCAACATGGACCCACAATGCCCACGGGAGAGGTGTCCGGGCCCTAAGCAGACTGCAGAGAATTCGGAGGCGTGAAGATGATGACACACGTTTTGTTCAAGAGACAGTTCCTTCAAGTACATAGAACGGATGGAGAGAGAGGAGGAGACGGAGTCAGAAACTGGGTGACACCCATTCTAAATTATATTGATGCCGCCAAGCAAAGGAGTTATCTCCTCTGCAAGACTGTGTAAATTCAGCTCAACAAATAAAGGGCTGTCTCAGTTACATGCAATCTTACTGAGGCTCTCTGTTGAAGGTCGTGGTAAAGTCTAGTGTCTCCCAGAAACACATTGGTCATTGGTCATCCCACCCTAGGGCAGGTGTAAGCATCTATATTTTCAGGCTGGAGGAGGAAGGACATAGAGGAAAGAAGAAGAAAGGGAAGTTTCGGGAGTGTGGCCTCTTACCCTACCTTCGTTAGTGACCTTACTAGTTCCTGATGAGTTACCCCATTTGGGGGGGGGGGGGTACCATTCCTGCCATTGACCTTTTCCTGGAGCGGAGCTATAGAATGGGTTGAATTTCTACATACATGCCTGCTTTGAAACTCCGCACATCTGCTAACAGAGAGAAGGAAGGAAAGCACACCAACCCACCCCCCACCCTGCCTCCAGGGCTCACACGGGCTCACTCTTCCTCGAGCAGAAAAGTAGGTAAAATAGAGGGGTGGGAAGAGGTACCAAGGCCTGCCAAGGGCGTACTGTCACCTCCTCAGCTGAGTGCAGCTGGGTGAAATACAGCAAGCCTGCAGCTGTGACCTGAGCCCACGGCCCCAAACTTGGACAGAAGGGCTTTTCCCAAAGTCAGCACTTAAATTAGCTGCCTCCGCCCCAACTTGAGCCCAGATGTCGCAAGAATTAGATTAATCTAAGGTCTTTCTAACCTCCCACTTCACATACCTATTTAAATTCTGAGACTCCAAGCCAAAATTCTCCAGTGGGTCACCTTATCCTTTGTTAATTGAAAAAACAAGAACAAACAACAACAACAAAACACACACACACACACACACACACACACAAAACAAAAAAAAACAACAAAAAACAACACAGTTCTATAGTGATGGAGAAAGGGCATTTATGAGAGATGTCTTGGACACTGAGACTGCTTTGAGGATCATGTCCCTGTGCCTCCTGGGAATTTTAACACCAGACATGCTCAAAGACCCCATAATACAAAGGGGCAATCAATAGTCAGGACCAGTTATTTTTCTGTAAAGGCAATGGATGGGGCAGTAACCATCACCGTGACTCAAGTTTAGGGGAACCAAATCAAGGGGTGGTGAGGGCATTGGGAAGTAACAGCTCATGGATTCAATACAGATGGCAGAGCTCAGCACAGTGACTGTGTGACTGCCCCCCCCCCCACACACACACACTAAGCTACTGCTTCTCCTCTCTTGAGGTGGTGACAGCTTATGGCCATCTAACTGATCCCATGGAAGGAGCCTGTGGCATGTTAGTGCCAACCTACTATTTCTCCGTTTACTTATGTGTCGCCATCATGGGCGGTAGGAAAGAAGAATTGATGGATATTTCCTTCATTCTTACCTTGTGGGGTTGGGGGGAAGCTGGCATGTGCCTACATGTGC
The DNA here is from genome assembly GCA_004026885.1 of Lyroderma lyra. Taxonomy (NCBI): domain Eukaryota; kingdom Metazoa; phylum Chordata; class Mammalia; order Chiroptera; family Megadermatidae; genus Lyroderma; species Lyroderma lyra. The sequence continues at coordinate 20,812 of PVJL010005214.1, read as the reverse complement.
TTATTTTCAGTTGACTTGTTTGAAATAAGCATGACAACCTACCTGAATCTTACTTTCTCCTCATTGTGGGATTTTTTTTCAAGGGGTGAAGAACACATATCCACAAGGTAAAAGAAACATCTCTGTGTGCAGCAAAATAAGAAACGTGCTTGTACAGAATTAACATCAGGATGGAACAACTCACCAACAAGCCCACGCCAACACATAGTCAAACATGCTAGGTAAAAGCTCATGTGCTCGAGTCACACAGCCTTAAATCCTGACTTCTGTCACTTAGGTCGGGAAGTGTCATCAGTCAGATTCTCCTAGAAGCAGACACTGAGCCAAAGATTCAAGTTCAAATGAACTTCCAGGAAAAAAAAAATGGTTAAAGTTTGAGAAGCAGACTAGGGAAGAAGATGCCAAGCGAGGATCTGATTTCAGTTGAAGACCAGTATCAGCCTGGTTCCTAGAAAAGCTCTGGAGTGTAAACTGCACCCCAGAGTTTATCCAGAGGTAAAGGAAGCTGGGATTTTGTATTTGAGCATTAGGCACTCAGCAGCTGGTACGAGGGGGTTCAGGAGTAAACGCTCACTGCACAGGTGGGGCAGCTCTGCAGGCCCATGGGTGACCCTCTGAAGAATTCTGTAGATACAAGCAAGCCATCAGTAGCAGGACTCACCAAATTCAGGGATGGGTGCACAGCGCTGGTGAAGATGACGAGGGGATCTTGCTGGGGAACCAATGATGTCTGCTCCAGTGACTCTGGGTGAATTTCTTAACTGCTCTGAGCCAGTTTGTTTCTCTGCACAATGAGGATAACTAGTACTGACCTCGGAGCATTGCTGTGACGATGAAACAGAGCTAGCCCATGTAACATGCACAGGACCTGAAGCCGAGTGAGCGTTCGGTGACAGTGAGTATCACCCACGACATTTCCTCACTAGACTACCACCTCCACAAGAGCAGGATCGCATCTCCTTCGTTCGCATTGTCTCCCTACTTCCTAGACGCGTGCCTTGCAGACATAACATCTGAAGCTAGAGAATTTCAGAGGGAAGCCCCTCCCTACACCTTCTCTACCTCTGACCGGGTGTCTCTGCATGCTGACTCCTCCACCTCCCGAAAGTCTGTTCAAATGCCACCTCCTCATCAGATCCTTTTCTGATGGCCCGATGCAAAACTGCAGTCCACTCACCAGCAACCCCAAGCAATCCTCTACCTTCTGTGCTTTGATTTTTTCATGTCACTTCTCCACTTCCAATGCTGTATAACTGACTTACTTATTTTATTGCATGACGCTCTTTCTCTACCAGAATATAGGCTCTGTGAGGGGAGGAAATTTTGTCTCTTGTGTGTCACTCAATCTCTAGATGATGTTCTAAATCTAGGACAATGTCTAAAACAATGCCTGGTGCTACTCAGTAAATTTAGTTGAGTAAATGAATGAATAAATGAATCAAGGAAAACCGGACATTGGGATTTGACTTGAGGTTGTGGCATGTGGTTTATATTTCTTTGTTTTGTCCCTGTCCCCTCCCAGCCTGTGACATCAGGCACTGAGAGTGCATTTTGATCCTTCATTTCCTGCCCCAACTCCAGCCCTTGGCACAACTTAGGTGTTTGGTATCTGGAGGTGACACGGCAATAGCTCTGACACTCCTAGTGACATCACACAACCACCCACAAAATGGCAGCTTGCAAAACGGCTTGGAAGAATGAGGAAAAATATTATTTTCATTTCCATACAAATGAAAATAATTAGATATAAGCGCAGAGCTGCAGCTCTGAAAATAGTCTCTGACCACTAACAGGAGGTAACATAGTTTGGTTAATATTCTCCTAATACTCCATACTTAGCAGTATTTGCTCACTTATTATAACCAACTTGTAAATGAACATTTTAGGATGTAACTCTTTCATGTTCATGTCTTTATGGAACATCGTGAGAAGCACAAGAACTGAATTATAATATAAACTTTATTTATACTGTGATTATTTTCAAGTTGAATTTCTTGAGTTCACTTTAGATCTAAATTTTGAAAGAAATTTTGATTTTCATCAGTTTTCATCAAAACTAATGTTAGTTTTGTATGGTTCAACTATGAACAATTTTATTTTATATTGGTATTTCTAGGAATTTCTTTATTTTTTGGTGAATTTATGTAGTTACCAACGTTATGAACAAGAGCTGGTTTTTCAAGCAGTTAGTCACATAACACTTTTTATTTTATATATTATCTTTGATAATCTATATTATAAATTGAACAACAGTCTGTATTTACATCTTACAGCTAAACTACAATAAAATTGTAAGCAATTCTCAGATATTGGAAGTTTGCTCTGTTATGAAAACACTCTGACTTCTCTCAAAAGTCTTCTTTCAACTTTGGTGAATTTCAGCAGGCTCTGTGGCACAGTCATGACATCCTTGGGTCAAAATAGTAGGGGCGAAAACATTGGAGGCAATGTCCTGCTTTGGATCAGAAAAAGCCTAACGCCAGGTGTTACCTTTCAGCCGGGCACTGAAGGGCGTTAAGATTGAATAAAGTTAGCTGTTTTGGTGCAGCTGTTCTGCTCCATAGAGTTGACTCCACCATTTGACCAGGTGGACCGTACGACCTCACCCTTCTCGCCTATTTTGACGCGTGTTTATGAGTTTTGTATCCAGATTTTGCCAACACTGATGAGTCAGTTTCTCATGAAATCTTTTTCGGATGAAAAGCATTCTCTAGATGGAGTGCCATTCAATTATTTTACATCATTGAGCAAATTCTGTTCCACCTGTTTAAACCTTTTCCAATTTTTTAAATTTTAATTGTCATTGTTCTTCTGAACTTGTTTTTGTCAGATTGTAAATTTTAAGATTTTGTGCAACAGTTTTGAACTGAGATGCTATGGTATGCTAGGCACTGTTCTAGATGCTTGGAATGCACAGTAATTAAGACACATACTGATTCCTACACTCATGGAACTTAATAATATATTAATAGTAATTTATTCTTGTCTAAAAATCTCCATCTTAAAAAAAAAATCTCCATCTTCATGAGCAGACAAGTTCGATGTTTCTGGGTCCAATTTTACAGATTTCATAGTACTTTAAGAATACTTGCTTTTCCTGTAAGTTTTTTTTTTTTCTTTGAATCTGTATCTTTCTATGTGCAATTTTTGGTGTTGACAATTTTATTTCATGTTGATCATTTCTACAAAGTCTAATTATGTTTTCCTGAGCCAATTCCTGTGGTATCCAACATGACCAACATGATATGACCCCTTGGGCAGCTTTTCATTTATAATAAGTTTTACCACTTGCATTTTTAGTCATTGTCAGTTTTATTTTGAGTTGATTATTTCAGTCAAGCCAAAAATTTCCCCAGCAACCTACTAAAAATGCCCTTTGGGTTAACTTTGTGGGATCAATATATATATATTTTAATCTCAGACTGAAATGGTGTGGTAAAAAATTGTGATTCAACACTTCCTATTTTGAAAGCAGCAGCATGAGAAAATACTCAGTCGTGGTTGTTTAAGCAGCAATTCTTACACTGGAAGGTATGTACCGATTACCTGAGATCGTGACAAAATGCCGATTCTGATTCAGTGGGTCTAGGGTGGGCCTGAGACTGCCTTTTAACTACCTTTTAGGCAATGCTAATGTTGCTGGTCCACAGGCTGAACAGCAACAGGTGTGGGTATATGCTTTGTGCTCCTGGGGACCTGGTTCAAGTCCTTTGCTTTCCTCTAAGCTTGAGGAGACTACTTAATCTCTCAGTCTGATTTTATTCATTTGTAAAATGGAGTGGTAATACTATACAGATCTTAGAGGTTTGTTGTCAGAATTAAATAGGATGAGTTATGTAAAATGCATAACACAGAGCCTGGAACCTAGTAAATAATAAGTGGTAACCCATACTAACTGACCAGCAAAAGCACATGTCAAAGCCCGGGCACATTCCAGAAGGAATGGTAAGTCACTTGGCTACTTACAGTGTGGTCTACAGACAAACAACATCTGGGAGCTTGATAGAAATGCGGAATCTCAGACCCCACCCAGGACCCACTGAATCAGTATCTGCATTTTAACAAGATTCTCTGGAGGTTCCCGTGCATAATATAGTTGGAGAGTATTGGCACTGAATTTAAAGAAAGGGGGCAGGAGACCAGTCTGCAGATGGGCCCCAAGGGCTGTAAGTTCTGGATTTGCCCACTGCAGACTTTGAAACTCTTCCTGGAGGGCTGTCGGGGTGGCAAACACCCACCTTCCTGCCCCACACCCACACCCACACCCATGCATTCCCGTGTCAGGCATCGTTAGTCAATCAAGTACTCCTTCCAGCGGAGCCTTGGTTAATCTCAGGGTCCCTGTCGACACAACGCCCTAGGCCAGGCCCTATCAATGGATCCAAGGTGACAGAAATGATACATTTGTAGTCACTGCAAGGGATCATCTGGAGCTATCTAAGAAATTTAGAAAGAAAATAAAACATTAGATAATTTGTCTAAGAACTTAGCAGAGTGCCTGGTACCTGGTGAACAATAAATATGAATCAGTTATTTCTATAATACCTAGCTTCATGATCTATGGCACCATTTTTCTCCAGACAGTGAGCAAATGAGAAAATTCAGGACAATGCATTCATGCAGTTTGGTGTTACCCTGCCCTTTCATTGTGAAAGAGTGTAGACAGAATTTCTAAAAATCTTTATATGGCAAAATTAAAATGCTAGCACTGCCCTGTGTGTTCTGCCCGGTTTTGTTTTCATAAGGAATGACAGCAGGCACGCCTGCAAAGGGCAGTGGCCTGTCCTCCGGGCCTGTGGATACTTAGGCCATTTGGGCTGAAAAGGCCTGGGCAGAGGGCAGTGGCCTATGTCCTGCTTTCTCTCCTCCTAAAACGGCCACCTTCGAACAAGTTGGAGAGAGAACATTTTCCTCTGCAAATGACATCCCTGTTGCCTCATACCGCACCTTGCTGGAGTTGACGGTGCTTACCGAAATTCAGCTGACAAGTAGCGGAAGCCTATGGCACGAAGTCATCATGGAGGAGAAACTCCAACTGTCCCCAGGGTACTGAGAGCTGAGCCTCCCATCAGCAGCCCTCAGACGGGGGCTAAACTTGGGTAGAATTAAGCACGGAGTCCCAGGGCTGGGGTTGAAGAGGGTTGCTTTGCACAAGGTGATCCCTGAGAACTTTGCCAATGTGAACCTCAGACTCCCGGGCCCAAGTGAGCTGTTGGATACATTTTGGGCATGTGGCACGGCATCAGGATCCCCTCAGCTCCCAGGGCCAGCACTGGCTTTAAGAGGCACATGCACCCCTTTCTTCAAGTGCTCAGCCTGAAGGCTCACTCAGTGATTCAGAGACCCAACTGTTCCAATAGGCCCAGATACCAAAGCCCATCGAGGTTTAAAGCTCCCTTACTTAAAGATCTTTAGCATTTATTGCTTCCTTTTTTTAGTTTAAATACAGAAATATGTGTACTGTGGTTGACCACCCACTTCTTCTTTGTACATTCCCTGGTGTTATGTGTGGAATTGCACTGCCATCTAATTCTAGAAAATAAATATGCAAATAGAAGTAACAATAGCACATATAAAATACAGTGTTGTGTGTAATTTTCTGACTGTTTTCTTCTTGGCAAGGCAATGAGATGGAGATGGAGATACACACACACACACACAGAGAGAGAGAGAGAGAGAGAGAGAGAGAGAGAGAGAGAACACGTGGGGTTGAGAGAGGAACCCCATTTACTAGCACATTCTGTGCCACATTTCCAATATGGGACTCCTGTTGACATCTTTTTGAATACCCAACTTGCCCAAGCTCATCATTAATTCACTTTCAAAGTGTGGTATCAACAGACTTCACACAAAAACATCTCTCAAAATAATGAAGGCTTTGGTTCTTCTGCTGGGTTGCTTTGAAATGGCAGCTCTTAAAAACATGATGAAGAGTTTCCATTGAAGTTTATTATCAATGAATAAGGTCTTGTACTTATGCATATGAGGCCTTCTAGAGAGTAAGATTTTAAATTCCTTTCCAAATGAGGCCTGGGACAAACAGAACCACTTCCCTCCGCGAGTACATACACTAGGCCTGGTCTATGTGGCCGTTAGGGGCTGTGACTTTAAACATGTAAAGTATATTAACCTTTTATGAAAGGCTTAAAAAGTAAGTGAAGAGGTGCTCAGCACTGCCCAGCTGGCTTGCTGCATTAAGCATGTCTTTTCTGTAGTCTGAGGCCTTCCCACCTGGGGTCTGGCTGAGCCTGGAGACACTGCCCATCTCAGGGTCAGCTAATTCCTCGATATAAATACTCACCTGTGAGTTCACTCCTCCAACACATGCCAGCCAACCTACAGCCCATACCCCCACTCCCTCCTTTATTGGCTCTCACCCTGCAGACCACTGTCCACCTGCCCTAATCACCCCAGAGCCGGACACCAGACGAGGGACAGCTCTCGTGGCCCTGAGTCCACTGAAATCATACCTGCCACTTGCAAGCCTGCTTACCCTGCCCTGCCTGTTTCTTCCTGCAGACACCACAGCAAAGGTTCTTGTCCACAGTTCTCTCCTGCCACTCTGCCTTCTAACTGCCCCTGTGCTTCTCCATGTGCCCCTCCACCCCCGACCCCCCACTTCATGGGCCATAGCCACTCCTCTCGGGAACTGTGATAAACTGTCTTTTCAATGCAATCGCCTTTTGATCTGTTGGCTTCATGAGTACTATACCTCAATTTTTTAAAAATAAACTTTATAACCATTTCCAAGCACTTTACATTTACATAGACTTGACAGAACCGGACATCCCCTTCTCTCGCCAGCTGAGAGCAGCGTAAGAGCATCTTGGTATTTTTGTTCCCCGATTCGTCCAGGGTTCCCCGAACCCTCTGTGTGTCCCCACAACTTTAACCTACACCCCATCCGCACCGGCCACGCCCCTGCCATGGCGGTGCATCTCAGAGTTGCTACCGTCACGAGGCCACTCTGAGAACCAGCCTTTGAAATGGCTCGCTGCCGTCACTGCTCCCCGGAATGGGGCGTTTATTTCACTTTATCTTTAGAGGGGACTGCAGACATGTTCTCAGAGAAATTCCTCTGCACCCCTGAAATAAGCCCCTCTCCGAGGGTGTTGAGAGTTCTTGGATTGGTAGAGAAAACCTTCCCCTCCCTGTCCCCCCAAACCACTCAGTTCAGTGGGGCTCTATGTCCTTGAGAAAGAGACCACTGCCACCAGTGTCAGAGAGCAAAGAGGTCATTGCCTTCCACCTCAGTCCCATCACGGGCATGGGCTCCTTCACGAGGGCGTGGTAGTGATTTTCCACACAAAGAGGACTTGCTTTCACAATCAATGTTATGAAAAGCTTCCAGAAGGCACGCAGACCTCAAAGGGTCTGCCCCCACCGCGCCTGAGATGCGCAGGGAGACGCTGAGCTTCCCCACCCGACAGCCCCGCGCCACTCATGCCCCACCCCACCACAGGGCGTTTTCTGATTGGACATGCCACATTGGTGCCACAGGATTTGGGCATGTCTGAGATGACTTCACACACCGGTTTCTTCTCCTTATATTTTTTCTAGCTCAAGACCCTCTCCCATACCCACCTGCAACATGGCTGCCTATTTCCCCATGACATTTCACCTGAAATAGAGCCACTGCTCAAAGCCCAATTTGATAATGTGGGTGAAGAGAGAGAAGGAAACGAAGGAACTGATTTAGTCGCTCATTGCTGCAGGGAATTTGGTGGAATTTGGGTTTGAGCTGGGAGACTCAGGACGCCCAAAGGACAATGTGTCTCGTTTAGGGGTTTGGGATTTCTGGAAGATACCTCCTAGCTGCTGTGTCCATATGCGGCCTTCAAACAAGGAACCTTAAGAAATAAATCCTTCCAAATGTTCTCCGGACGCTCCCCTTGGCCCCGGGCCCCACTGACCTCAGTGACTTTGGCCCAAATTAACAGCCTCCCGGGGGAGGCACCTGTGCACCTGTGCTGGGAGGCTTTGGGGCTTCTCGGTAGGCCACCAGGACAGGGCATTCGTGCTGCCCATGCAGAGCCCTTCACAACAGAGCAATGAGCACCCCAGCTCTCGCAGGGGGTCACTGTACCCCAGGCGGTGCTCTACGCTCTCAGAGACCCCCAGGAGGACTCCACTCGCCCACAGCAGGAGCTTGCTTGGTCCTGAGCCTTCTTCCTGTCCCTGTCTCACTTAGCACCTGCTCCTACAGGAGCCCAGATGGAGACCATTCGTGAAAGAGAGCAATCCTTTTGTTGTAGTTTCTCCTTTTTCAGAATGAGATGTGAACTTCGATGAAGTCCTTCACGTAAGAAGTAGTTCTTGGATAAAGCACAGTGCCCCGAGCCCCCTGCCTGGTGCCTCTACCTAGAAAGCTAGGCTCAGTCCCCTCCCTAGTCATTCTTTGGATATGTATTAAATGGGGTGGTGGGCTATCATGTTAGAAACCCCAGGCTCCAAGTCCAAGCGCCTGGGAAACACGCACACCAGTGCGCAAGGCAGAGCGAAAGGTGCCCGACCTCACGGAATGACAGAACACAACTGCTCATCAGGCAGGATGGGTATGGAGCACGTACTTGAAATAAAGACTGATGAGGGTTCTGGCTGGGGAAGCGCAGGGATCTGTGAGAACACGTGAGAGAGACTTAATCTCACGTCAGGCAAGGCTCCCCGAAGGAGAGCTCATTTAACCCGAGACCAGAGGCGCAGTGAGAGGAGCCGACGTTTACTGAGCACTTGCTTTGCACCGGACGGTGTGTTAAGTGCTTTACAGATGTGTAAGTTACCTCCTTTAATTCCGTAAGGTGGAGACAACTCTCACCTCCATTTTACAGCTTGTGGAATAAATTACTTAAAACTGCACACCTAGCAGGTGTTAGGACCTGGACCTGTCGCTTGGGTGACCACCACCCAGCTACCATCATAGACATGCGCAGTATCTATAAGGGGTATATGTATAACGTATTCATACAAGTACGTCCTCAGTGTACAGCACAGAACTGTTGGCATCACAGATGCTCGCATCACAGATGCTCACCTAGCAGATGTTGAATAAATAGTTGTTGAAGGAGCAAATGGATACACGGGGCAAGATCCCTGCCTTCTAAAAGTTACGAAAATTAACGGCAAAGGTAGACAAATGCTTGTAGAATTGGGCCCTCACGCGACACTTCATCCCTTCATAGCAGCCCTCCAACCCCAATAGAAAGATACTCAGGGAAGAACCTTGCTTTGGTAAAACTGAAAATCCTCCTAGAAGTACTGCTGCATTCGGGTCACTGCCTGCTTCCAAAGTTTCCCTAGAGATAACACAATAGCCCTTTCACTTTCTCATTAGCAGGATTCCTTCCAGAATATTCTAGCACTGACAAGAATCTTCCATTCGCCATAATTTCCCCCTAAAGAAATCCTAGCTCCCTCCTACTCTCAACTTTTTATTATGAAACTGAGGGAGAGAGCTGGGGGTGGGAACCCTACTGTGTTTGTTTCCTCAACGTATAATATTTCTCCCATGCTCTTTTGCCAAACATGGCACTTCAGAAGATCTAAGAGGGGAACAAGAACTAATTATCGCCAAGATAACCATGGAAAACACCGCCCATCTCAGCCACACGCTCTCCAGAACACGAAGAGGAAAGTTGCTTTTCATTTCTTTACAATTTGATAAAGACAGATCTACAGAGTTATGGCCTGGCTTCTACGGAACACTCCATTATTTGGAAATGTCATTTTGACAGCGGCCACCCTGTTTGAGTCACTGGGTCATCTGAAGGTCACAGAGAGGTGCGGTTCTTTCTCCCCAGTCTCAGTGCAGAGCAAAGGCAGGGGCACCAGGGGCGGCAAGGCCTGGCCTGGTGTCACAGCCGGCTGCGCCCTGACCACCTCCCTGCCTCACTTCCCATCACGGGACAGCTCCAGATGGTAACCATTTTCATGTTTTCCAAGTTAGGTTTGGAACTGCACCAGGGTCAGCAGCTCCTCCCGCCCCCAATCCTCTGTCCTGGGATTGTTCAGGGTCAGCTCCTGCCATTGCTTCTTGCTGTGGGTCTCCGGGGCCCTGACCTTGGTGCCCAGGCACTCTGAGGAGGCGCCATCAGAGCCCTGTGCTGTGGTGGAGCCCACAAATGTTACAGGAGGAGGACAATGCATCTTGTATTTCATTATTAAAAATTGTTTTTCTGATCTCAAAAGTGGAGAGTGCAAAATAAAAGTGCCCCCCAAAAGTAATATCAGAGCAGAACAAAATCACTCATTACCCTACTTCCTACTATTCCGAAAATAAAAAACACTGTCATCATTTGATGCCATTCTTCCGGGGTAACGCAACACAGACCGTACACATTTCCTTTTCGCCTTCCCTTATCCTTGCAAAATGGAAATCGTATCAACAGTGGATCATGGTGAATCTCTGAAAGAACTTTCCCTGGCTTATTAAGTGGTTTTAATCTTTACAGCAGAAGTGGAATGGTAGACGAGGAAGGTGAGAGCTCATCATTGGGACAGAAGGCCAAGAGAACATCCAGGGACAGCCTGGCTTCCCAGCCCAGCAAACCTGCTTTCCTCTTGGAGTCTTCACCGTCCTAGCTCCGTGACCTTGTGCGAGTTACACAACCCCTCTAACCCACAGCTTCCTATCTAGGCATATGAAATGATTAGCACAGTGCCTAGCAAATAGGCAAAAATGCAAATAACCGTTAATACCCTGCTGCTTCTGAACGACAACGCGGTACCCAAGGAGATTTCAATCACTTCTTCTAGGTAAACATTCTGTTCTTAAGACCTAAAGGTCAATTCATGTGATAATTACCGATGATGGTAGTCTACTCAATCTACTATCACAAATACTGTAGACGGGGTGGCTTAGGCAACAGAAATTTACTTCTCGCACTTCTGAAGGCTCGAAGTTCAAGATCAAGGTGCCAGCTGATTTGGTTTCTGGTATGAGCTCTTTCCCCGGCTTCTGGCCACATTTTCATTGTGCCCTCCCAGGACAGGGAGGGAGCACGAGCTCTCTGATGTCTCTTTGAATAAGGACACATATCCTAACAGATCAGGGGCCACCGTTATGACTTCATTCAACTGAAATTGCTTCCTTACAGGTCCTGTTTCCAAACAGTCACTTTTGGGGTTAGGGCTTCAATATTTGAAATGGGGGAGGGGTGGGACACAATTCAGTCTATAGCACTGATTAATATTAACCAAACAGTAGATTACTCCAGTGGAGAAAAGCAGCATGAAGTTGTTAGCCTACAGGTGAGCTGAACATATGGAGGCCCTCTCCACTGTAATGGGGGAAACATAGTGAACCAACTCCCTCAGGTAGACCAGCACTTCCTTCGAGAAAAATGCAGTTGGGTTCTGCAGGTCCCATCTCCTGTTTCATGGATTTGTGGGAGGAAATCTCACTGTTTTGGAGCCCTGTACTACTGGGAAAGGCTGCTGGATTCAGGAACCTTTGTTATTTTAGATGAACTGATATTACTGAATTTTGCCATGTGTAATGCACACACATGCTTTTGGCCCAAACTTTCAGGGGAAAAATATTTTTTTGTTTGAATTTTTTCATTCAAAATTTTATTTGTTTCTATTTAGGTACATTTTTGGTATTATAAAGGAATTTTAGTATTCATTTTTAACATATTATGGTACAAGAAATTTTATGTAACAAGTAAGTACAAAATACAAGAACAGATGTAAGGTACAAGAAGTTTTATTTATAAAATTTTGTTATATAAAAAAATAGTTATCAATTCCAGGGTATTATTTTGCATATGGATATCATTATTGATTTCTAGAGTTATGCTTTTAACTCATGAGCATAAATAAAAGAATTAAGAACATCTGTATAGATATGGAATTAGTACTACCCATGTCTAACGTGCACCCTTATTTTTCCCTCCCACACCTGGGCAAGAAAGTGCGCACTATACACGGCAAAATACGGGAACTCCTTTTTAGAAAGCTAAGGCACCTTTTCCCCCTGCCATCCCAGTTGCTGGAATGATTTCTTCATCTGCCCAGTAACTGGTTGATGAACGGTGTTGCTGAGAAAGACAGGAATTCATTCTAACTTCAGTATGGAGCTTTGGTTCCAGAATCCCATCTACCATCTCCTCTTCATTTTCTGCACAAAGAACGCAAGGTGGTTGAATCCCACCCTGAGCAATGCCTGGAAGAGCGGAAGTACCTCCGGTAGTGGAAAACGGGCTCTTAATTTCTCAATCAATTGGTGGTTGCCAACTTCCAAATTTTGTAGACCAGGGTGACATATTCTTGGGGAATCTCATATAGTTGTCAGTTGAGTACATGTTGTCATCCATGAGGGGACATTTTAAGTCAGGAAGCAGATATTCCTAAAAGAAATGAGTCTTTCCCACAAAGAACTTTTGGCAGCCTTAGACTAACGTGTGGTAAAATACTACACTAAGCTGATTCTTCTCGTTTTGTCCTAGGTTGTGGTATGTCACCAAGATGGCACCAAACCATAGATTAGACTTCTAGAAACTTTGGACTTTTATTGTGCTCTTCCTTCTCCCTATTTCTGAGCTGGCTCGATTCTGCTCTAGAATTACATTCCCACTTGGTCTTCCTCCTGTCTTCTTGTCTCTTTTATCTGCATTCCTTGGATAACCCATGAGATTAGTGGGTGGTAAACAAACAATGGTCATTGGAGTTGAAGGGCAAACAAGGTCTGTAGTGGGATAGCTATTCCTGCTTCTATTAATATATAAACTCATGCCCTGGACATGTCTGGTCTGAAGTGATTTATGTAGAATCCATTTACTTCACCCACACTTGCAAGTTACGAGAGATGCTAAGTTCTTCAGGACAGGGACTGGTAGTCCTTCATCTCCGTGTCCTCTGGGCTTGGCCCAGGGTCTGTCCCAGAGTAGAGCCTCATAATTTCCTGTTGAATTTATATACGAGCATGTGGCATGATTTATTTGCCTTGAATGTCATTATTTTTCTCTTTCTGATCCCAGATCTAGTTCATTCAGCCCAAAAGGCTTCAAAAGAATTGTGATTGGGACCCATCCCGTCACCATCTCAGTTACACATTGCTGCATTTGACTCTCAGAAACAACAGGATCCAAGGGTGACAGGGTTTGGAATAGGAGACAGCCAAGTACCATTAAAAGAGGAAATGCTGACCAATGTTTTCCCTTTTGTGGAGATTTCTTCCTCCTACTCTCTTCTGCAATGAACTGATTCATACGACATAAATGCATGCTCATAATAACCTTCATCTGTGGATCGGCTCATGTCACATGAGCAGTGGTCATTTTGTGAACTTTAATATCTTGGCACTTTACACTTACTTTTAGGTATGTACTTAAATCAGTACTATTTAGAGTGAATTCAGTAAAAGGAAAATGAAATAATTAAAAGGTCAATGAAGTCGATGAAAAGGTTTATACTAAGTGCCTGAAACCCCATCTCTTTAGAGGTGGAGAATTTCAGAAACGAGATAAAACAGAGGAGACTGTGGATTCCAGAGGTCTTTCTAACCAACATCCCCACTGACTCACATCCTGAAACTAAATCATCCTCTTCACCTTCTTCAACCAAATCACTGAGTTGATGCAACCCAGGAGGCTTTAAGAATTGTTGTTTTAAGAGAAATCTGAAAGAAGAAAAAAATAACCTAAATTTTCCTTATCACCAGTGTAATACCTAAACCGTAAGGTCATATCAGTCCAACCGTTACTCACTGATGCAGAAATGAGACATTGTTGAAAGGAAATAAGAACTTTTAAGATCAAAGATGCTGGATGACTGTGGGCAATGGCAGGAACCAGGGGAGCACCCACAACAAGGCAGTGACATTCATGTGTCCGTGACCACCAGAAACCTGGCACCTCTGCTGGCTGAGCAATAAACCTGATTTTGAAATAGTTTCTTCTCTATTGTGTTAGTTATTGAATATCCAAAGTCCCAGAAATAGTTTCTGACTAATCTAGCTTAGGTCATGGGCCTGGCCATAACATCATGAGCTTGGCCTTTAAGGTCTCACATGCTTAGCCCTTGGACATGACAATGAGCAGTAGAAAGGAAGAATCTGGACTCTTAGACTCCATAATGTGAGGCATCGTCTTACAATTGTTCTCATGTCAACCCACACACAAAAAGGCAGGCCCCTAAAAGATGGGGAGATGAGGGTGCTGCCAGGAAGGCTGGTGGGGGGCGGGTCAGGGGGCCCCTAAAGATGAGGAGATGAGGGTGCTGCCAGGAAGGCGTGGGGGGGAGGGTTCGATAACAGAAGCCAAGAAACTAACAAAATGCCCATTAGAATTGCCTATGAGACTAGAAGTGTCCCTCTTCACTGTGAAGTTGGCATAGTGTCAACTTTATATATATGTGTGTGTGTATATATACACACACTTACACACACACACACACACACACACACACACAGAGGTCAGACAATTAATTTCGCGAACTCATCCTGCAAAAAGTGCTGCCTGCCTCATTGCTGAGTATCACTCTGGTCACCTTCGAAGTCCCCCCCTTGGGAAGTTCTGCACTGACACCAACTCCTAGTCCACCCTTCAAAGCCATTTTGGAACTCTTTTTCTGGAATAGCCATCAGAGCTGTCATTGTACCCTGAATCTGACAACTAAGTTTGTGAACTTGCCCAGGTTATGGCACCTCACTGAGTTGTTCGTGCAGTGCTGTCAAGGTCAGCTCACAATGGCAAGTTCGCTTAATTGTCAGATTTGGGGAAATCTTTTTCAAAATACTTTCCCTGATAAAGGAAGTTCGTTAAGCGTGTGCAACGTTCGGGCACTTACGTTCTTTGTAAGATAATTTCTTTTAAATCAAGCCAAGCTTATTCGTACTAACAAAAGCGTGTTGTAGGCATGTGTCCCCACGGCCCGCGCACTTCCTCCTCGTGCCTTTCTGGTTCCTAACACGTGAGAAGGAGAAAGCGGACCATCTACTAACGCTTCAAAAGGAAAGAGACTCTGACCATAAAGGCAACAAGAAATCTTCCTTAGGGGATGAAAAGGGGAGGAAGGAGAGCAAGAAGAGAAAAAAAAAAGCAGTTGAAAATAAAAAAAAAAAAAAAAGCAGCTACCCTTGGGAATCTGCTATGAGCCAGACGCGGTATGGGCTTATTATATTATTATCTCCAAATCACCGATGAGACAACACAAGTCCATAGATTAAAATTACCGAAAGAATGACAGAATGAATGTACAAGATGTTGAGCGGAGATGAGAGGTCAGAGTATCTGATGCACCCAGGGGCCCCAGGCCTGGCCAAATCTGGTCACCATGCCCCCAGCTGAACCTAGAGAATGCTGCGTGAGCCTTCCCTGCCCACAGCTCAGCACCTCTCGGTGTGGAGCCCTTCTCTACACCCCGGACAACTAGATCTGAACTTGGCAGGCCTTTGCGTGGGAACCCGGAGCCACACTGTCCTGGACCACCTGAGCATCATTCCACCTCTGAAAGATGGGCCACACCTGCAGGTTTATCACCTCCTCCCCGCCAGAAGCCCTGCAGAGCACACCTTACCTCTGCGCTCACCTGGCCCCCTGCGATCAGCACGCTTGCATCATTAACCATAATGCACTGCGTTGATTCATCTCCCCGACAAGGACATGATCCTAGCCCAATGCCTGTGTGTGACAGGTGCCCAGGGTTTTCAGACCAAAAACTAAAATAAAACACCAGGGATGCTCTTTCGATTTTGAGTGTGGTGTGGGGGGGCGGGATATTATGTAAGAGCGACTTCACAGTGAGAATACTGTGCCCTGTGTAGTTCCACCTTCCCCGGTGCCTCGTGTTTCTACCACCACTACTGCATCATGTCCAAGCCTTCCCGTGGGATGGCAGGACCACATCTCAGCTGTGTCCCATGCCCAGTGACCATTACAGCTGAAGAGAAACTGGTGTTCAGAACAAAGACCAAAAGATGCAGCCCGACCCTTAATTGTTAATGAATACTTTGATCAGTTTCTTCCTCCCAGGGCAAAGCAATTGGAGAGTCTTTGTAGATTGAAACAAAGGTTTTTCTGTTGCTTTCCCACGTACAGAGCGATTCAGTTAACTAGAATACCTCATTCTCTGAGCATTCTGGTTAATCAAGGTTTTATTGTCCTGTTCTTGGACGATACTTCCCCTCTGACATCTGCTGCGTTTTTACGATCTTCATAAAGCCAGTGTACTGCTTTTATGGAAGAAATCTAAATTGTAATAACTTACCTGTGCATGGTTAAATAGCCGTTCCTGACAACAACCTCTAATGAAGCAAGTGTTAATGTCTCCAATTTTATCTGTGATTAAATTGAGTCTTATATGATTAAATATACCTAGGTTTACAAGGCTGTTAAAGTATTCCCACCCGTTCATTCAACAAATATTTGCTAAATACCTACTGTGTGCCAAGTGCTGTTGCCGGGTCCGGGATGTAACTACGAGCCAGATGGACAGCCTCTGCTCTCCCACAGCACGAGTGTCTGGCTCTGTGTCTTGCCATTTCCTTTCTGCCTTGCAGGATCACCACCCCCACGCCAAGTAATTCCCCCCAAGCCTCAGAAGAGGCTTCCCAACCATATGAGAAAACCACGACCATAGATTTCTTCTAGGGGAAGATGACTTGTCCATATACAAGAGGGACCCCCCAAAAACCCTAATTTACTTATAGAAATTGTGTACTTATTCTTAGATGTTTACATTTCAGTCACCTTCAAAGCACTGTTTGTTTGATGCAATACACCTATCGAGACGCTTTTTCTACTGCTCAAAGCAGTTTCTGAATTCATCGATTTTGATGCCTTCTAGTGCTTCTGCTGTTTTTTGTTTTATCTCTTCCAAGTCAGCAGAACGTTTCCCTTTGAGAACATTTTCCATCCGGGGAAACAAAAAACAAGTCACTCGGGATGAGACTGGGTGAATAGGGAGGGTGGGGCATGGGGTCATGCCATCTTTGGTCAAAAACTGCTGAACACCCAGTGTGATGCGGGTAGGCGCTGCACGTTGTTCATGTAAATCACCGTCATGAAATGGGCAAATGTGTTGAAGGAGTCGCCAAAAACAATTCAGTGAAGCTGAACGCAGCCTCTCACAACACCACCAGCCAGTACACAATGCAGACGGGCTCCTAGGACACTCACCTAGCGGGGAGGCCTGTACTACAAGGGTCCCACTCTCCAGGAGATAATTCCAGGTTTTTTGGTCCCCTCCCCCCATAAATGGTCTAAGTGCTTCTTGGTGCAGTGGGGCCACGGCTCCAGGCTCCTTGCCTCCACCATCGAGCTGGGGTAGAGTTCAGGTCACCAGCCACACTGTGCACAGCTCACTTTGTCCAGCTCTGAAACTCTTGCTCTTTTGGACGTCAGTGGGTCATTACCACACAGTGAACAGAGTTGAAAAAAATGCCAGAAGGAAGAGAAACAACTTTGGTGCTCAAATGTGGTACTTACAATCCACACTCCCTTCTTTTTCATCTTTCAACGTTAATCCAAAGTGTAGAAATGCATATGATGTATGGTTATGTGCAGCGAGATGACATTTGGTCCTTGGCCTATCTAAATATAGAGGATAACAAAATATGTTAAAAAGCAGTATTGACATAACTTCAATTTTACCTTTCATCTAACTATGGATTTATACAAAGAGCAAAACATAGTATGTCAAGTCATTCAAATTCTTTCTTCCCAAGAGAAGCTTCTGGAACCATTTCAGTCTTGGAAGGGTACAGGGAAGGTCACTTCAGGAAACTGATGGTCCAAGGGTGTAGGTAGTAGATGAGCAACTCAGGCCGACGACCTATCCCTCCGGTGGACTTCCACGGTCTCACATCATAACTGAGATCTATTCCCTGATGTTCGACAGAGCTGACCCGAACCTGCTGCAGACAGTAGACAAAAGCTGTGGCCTCCCCAACCTGCATAATCACCCCACTGCCCCTTTCTGGCCACTGCGGATCTTCTTGAATCTGCTTTCATCCTTCTTCCTGGATTTCTGGCTCCACCCTTGGGCTTCTACACCTGTGTGTGATCCCTACTGGTCAGCAATTCCCCAGAGCCCTACGCTAAAGTCTTAGACTTCAACTCCCACCTATCCCCAAACCTGTCCTTGGACTGATTTCATTCCTGGTTGGGATATCCTTCATAATCCAGCTAGAGTTCCTGGCCCTGACAAATTCCCATAGACAATACCCTTTGCCACTGTTCTCTTCCTATTAGGTCTTCTCCCTGTCCCCAAAACCTGAACTATCCTATCATTGCACCAGGCCACACAGGTTCAAGTAGACGTGGACCAGCTTCAGGAAGCAGTAAGTTAAGTACAAGGCCAGTCACTGGAGTACTACATGGAGGGCTGCAAACTAGAGCCAAGAGAGCTGAGTGGTTTATGACTCTCACCACTCTGAACAGGATGGCACTGCTACAGCTCGTGAGTGTGGTGTGGCTAGAGAATACAGCACGCGGAGAAAGGGAGTGGCAGAAGGGGACAGACAGCCTTCTGTGTATTCTCCACTCTTAATGAGAGCCATGGATATGAAGACCTGCAATGAATACAAATAGCTCAAGCACCGCTTCAACAATCATGACGAAGGGAGACAGCACAGAGGCCTCCAACCTGGCTTTTAAAGAAGCCCCGCTGGCCACACTGAGGAGGGTGGCCTGGAGAGGGGAGCACAGAGGCTCAGGCCTGTCAGCCAGAGAGCAGATTGGGGCAGCGGCACTGTGAACAGGAAGATGGTAGGAATCAGAGATGGTGCGAAAGCAGGTAGAAAGGGCTCACTGGGGAAGGCAGGCGGGAGAGGTAAACCTCAGGTTTCTAATTTGGGTGAATGTGTGAATGGTGAAAGTTCTATCTATGCAGAGGCTGGGGGAAGTAGGGTCGTGAGTTTGTTTGGGGACTTGTTAGGCTTGAGGCCCTAGGGCAGGGGTCCCCAACCCCCAGGCCATAGCTGTGGCCTCTTAGGAAACAGGCCACACAGCAGGAGGTGAGCAGCAGGTGAGGAGCGAAGCTTCATCTGTATTTATAGCTACTCCCGTCACTCACATTACTGCCTGAGCTCCTGTCAGATCAGCGGCAGCATTAGATTTTCACAGGAGCGTGAACCCCGTTGTGAACTGTGCATGTGAGGGACCTAGATTGCGTGCTCCTTATGAGAATCCAATGCCCGATGAGATGAGGTGGAGCTGAGGTGGTGATGCTAGTGCTGGGGAGCGGCTGCAAATACAGATCATCATTAGCAGAGAGGTTTGACTGCACAGAGACCATCATAAATCAATTGCTTGCAGACTCATATCTAAACCCTATCAGTGAGTGACATAGGACAATTAAGCTGCCTCTGGTGGCAGGCTTTATAGGGGCAAGTGACTTGTATAATTATTTCATTATATATTACAATGTCATCATAATAATAATAGAAATAAAGTGCACAATAAATGTAATGCACTCGAATCATCCCCAAACCATCCTGCACCCCCACACCTGATCCGTGGAAAAACGGTCTTTCATGAAACTGGTCCCTGGTGCCAAAATGACTGGGGACCACTGCCCTAAGGGACCCTCACTGTGAAGATGTCTGAAAGGTCAGTTTTGGACAGAAGGGCTTGGAAGATTTTTACATCAACAGAGATTCCTGCCTGAGAGTCAAAGAACAATTTGTACATAGGTTGCTAACATGACATCGAGATAAAGAAAACAATACGCAGTATATCCCTGGCCCAGCAGCTGTCATAAGAGTAGCACATGTGAGGCAGCAGGCGTCGGAGCATGAGAAAGAGGTAACAGGATAACCTACAGCATAAGACTTCAGGCCAGGAAGACTTCATTGCTTGTGACCTGAAGGGTACGTGTGTGTGTATCTATCGGTCTGACACCTGTGTCAGCACAGCCGGGAGGAGCCCAAAGCCAAAGTAGGCTCCAAAAACCACAGTGATCAAGGTAAATAATTCTTGTCTTTATCATTTTAATGCAATGTTTTAAAAATCAAGATTGGTACAAGGATCCATAATAAACAAAATATCAAAACTTTAAATAAAGACAGGATCAGTTACAGTGCCTTGCTGTGTGGAGCTATTGTTGAACCTGAGCCAAAGGAAAGGTCAATAGATCCTTTCTCTATTTAAAGTTCTTACAGTCCCTTCTTATAGTATGTTGCATTAAAGTAATATTTATCTTGATGACTGTTTTTTGGCATCCCCTTAAATATTGTGCCCAGAGCAAGTGTCTCCCTCACCTCACCTTACTTCTGGGGGGGGTGTGGGGTGTGAGTGAGTGAGTGTGTGTGTGTGTGTGTGTGTGTGTGTGGCGTGTATGTAAGAGAGAACAAACACACCATTTCAAGTAGAGTTTTGCAGAAAATGTACTACAAAACTAACCCTTTGCCATACTATCATTCTGCCCCATGCAAAATTTTTCATCTCAGATTTTGTCATCCTCTGTTGCTGTCCAAGATATTTTTTTTTGTATTTCTTTCTTTCTTTCTTTCTTTTTTTAATTCATTTTTATTGTTAGACTTATTGGGGTGACATCTGTTAGCAAGGATTACATAGGTTTCAGGCATACAATTCTACAGTGCACTGTCAACTTGTTGTAGAATAAGTTCACCACCTAATGTGACTTCTCTTTCCTTCACCTTATATTTAGCTGCCCCCCCTCCTCTCCCACCCCCTCCCCTTTCTCCCCTCCCTAACCCACTCGTCCCCAAATAAACATTAAACTATCGATTGTGTCCATGGGTTATTTGTTTGTTCATTTCTTTTTTTCTTTGCTTTCAGTTTTATATTCCGCATATGAGTGAAGTCATACAGTTCTTTGTTTTTTCTGTCTGGCTTATTTCACTTAGCAT